>CM057821.1:16048408-16348408 GCA_030067965.1 Latrodectus elegans | reverse complement strand
TATTCATAGTTTATAATAATGTGTAATTTTTTATTTGTACTACTCTATGTTGTTTTCTTATAGACTGATTACGATATTATATTTTTTACAATGCGCTTTTATCAAATTAAAATTTTCTTTTCTTTTCGAACCAAGATGCAGTTCCCAATAATATGTGGCTGACAGATTATTTCGATAATACTCTAAATCTGACTACTCCTAAAGGAAATCCCTCCATTTTTTGTTCACAATGTTACGTGTTGACTTTGATACGATATGGCAGATTTACCAGTCATTAGTACCCAATATCATGCACAAAATGTTAATCACGATATCATTTTTTTTAAGATTATTTCTATAACACTCTAAATCTAACTGCTCCTGGAGGAAATCCCTCAATTTTTTGTTTACAATATTGCGTGTTGACTTCGATATGATATGGCAGATCTACCGGTCATCAATACTCAATATCATGTACGAAATGTTTTAATCACGATATTTTTTAAGATTATTTCTATACTACTCTATATATGTTTCATGAAAAGTTTCCTTAACAACAAGAAGTCCTTATCCCATAAAAATAATAAATTTTTTTGAAATTTAGATATTTAAAATTCAAACCATGTATATAATAATGTAATGAACTTATATCTAGTAAATTCAGTAGTTTGGAACAAATTAATATTTTCAACATTTGGTTAGGATTTAGTAGAGTTGAAAAAATATTTGTGTCATTTTTTCATAAGCTTCTTGGAAAATCTCTCCCTTTCATTTGAATTCTTCATTCACACGCTTAACAATGTTTGTGGTAACCAATTGCCGAAATTCAATTAATTATTCCCTTCACGGGGACACAATTTTGTTTGTTTTCTTCATTCTTTCAGCACAGATATATTTAATTAGCACTTTTTTCTTAATTATTATTGATTTTCCATTCTGTTTGTAGAATTCCTAATATAAAGGGTATAAATGCCGTGTTATTCAGGAAGCCAAATTCTGAAATTTTTGGTGACGAAGAAATGTTGCCAAGATCAACGTATTGTTACCTACGCCATGATGTAAATTTTAGTTTTGCCAAAATAGAATTTTGTGCTTCATTCTTATAGGTCTCCATACCCATGATGTAATAAAAGGCAGGTTGCTGATACATAAGAAATCCACCAAAAAAAAATCACCGAACTCAAAATTTGGTAAACTGAATCATACTGCATCTGTGCCATATAAAGTAAAGATGTATAAATATTTTGAATTTCCACTGTTGTATATTTGCTAGAAGTAATTAAAAACAACTTAATGAAAATCTTCTACACTATAAACTTAATATCATCATTTAAATGTTTTCTTTTTCCTTATTACTCAATGACTAATCAACTCGATAAAATTAATTCATGCATCTTTTTTGTCTTACAAAGCAATTTCGCTAAACATATTATTTTATTAAAAAAATGATTATTTGTTTTTGATCAACCAAAGCATAATATACTAAAAGATTTAATCGGAAATATATATATTACTTTTAAATATAAATTAATCTAGATTATTATTTGTCTTTCATGCATTGCAATTTCTCTCAGGGGTAAGAAAGAGGCTCTGTACATGTAAATGTGCAGCAGCACGTTTAATTTTGAATAATAGAATGCCAAAACGCTCCTGTGGTTTGTGATAGGTCATTAGTAACAGTAAAATGACCGTCAGTTAGAAAGCTTGGAGAACATGCACTAGAGAAAGTGCGAATCTCTAGACAGTTGAATATAATTTAATATGAGAAATAACTGAATAAATCACTGTCGTCATACTCATATTTGTTCTGCTAGTTTGGTGCAGAATAAAAGTACTATTATATCATCTGCTTTTGCAGGAAAATATTTTTTCTCTTATTTCATATATTTTTACATTTCTAGTTTAATAAACAAAGCTTAGACCAATATCTTTCAATGCTTTTATTATATATCCATAAAACGGATGCAATTTCATAAGTTTATAAATATTAATATTATTTTATTTATAAAATTTAATAACGCCTTATGAATAACATTTAAAATGTATTAAAACAAAATATGAGCAAGTATGCAATATTTTTGCATTAATATTACTATTAATAGTCATAAAATTTTTAAACAGTTGAAATATTAAAAACGTTATAAAAGTGCTCGAAATATTATTTAAAAGTACTTCTGTAAGCATTGTAAGAAATATAGAGATTAAAATAGAGAAAAAAACTATGAGCAATTTATCATGTAAGCTAAAAAATAAAGATTTCATTGTCATATTACAAAGCACAATTAATAAGAATTATAAAATCAATTTGGAAAGTGATACTACTAAGATTATTGGAAAAAGTGGTTTGAGTACATTAACCAATGTGACTTTGTGTATTTAGAAAAATGTGTGCAAACACATTTTCCTATATACACTAAGTCAAAATATTTTGAATGTAATAAAAGAAAATATTTTGCCCACTCTGTTATGATACGAGTTTTTCCAACATTAAAAAATAACTATAAGCAAATTTTAAACTTATTAATTTAAGCTATATTAATTTATCTAGAAACTTTTTACTAAGCATAAAAGGGTTGTTTCTTTCGTTACAATTGATATCCTGAGTACGCTACTTTATTGCGATTTTCATTGGTTTAAGAAACCATGACGTCAGATAATGCTTCATCCGCGGCACACAGTATAGAGATGGAGTTGTAAATCGGACTTGTTGACGAATTTGCAGTCTGGTTTCAAATCACATTTTCTGAGCGACAGCAAACAAGGCGATATTCAACGTTGAATGACTGAAAATACTGTTGAAGTTTTATTTGTTAGTGAAAAGATTTTTTTATAAGGAACAAAGCGTGGTTTGAGAAGCCATTTCCCATGGATTCAAGCCATTAGCACATGCATAATAGAACAGTAAAGAAACAAATTTAAAAGGGCATAATGAAACATCCACTTTATGGTTATTTTAAATTGAGAAGGACGATATAAATTTTTACAAATTTCCTTAATTTTTAAAACTTTTTTTATTTCAATATCTTTGTAGTCAGTAAAAATGTTCTTGATCAATTCCCAATTTTAAGTCTCATTTTTATAACGTCACCGTTATTGCTTGCAAACCTCCAAATTAGTGAAAATGATTGATTCTTCATTGTTTGGACCCAGGGGATACGCAGTACCAAAAGTAGTCAATTAGTTGTAATCGAGGAAAAATGTGGGAACTGCAAACAACATTCTTGAAGGGTCATTAAATCCTTCATGGCAAATGTAAATTCTCAAAATAAATTTGAATCACTTGGTGAAGGTACATTTAGAGAATTTATTACCTCTTCACCCTTTTTGATTTGAAGCAGTGGATTAGATGGAAATATGAGTCGAAGAAAGATTTAGTTGACAGGAGTTCCAGATGTTGGGAAGAAAGCTTAAGCATAAATAGCAGGTTTCTGTGGGGGGTGAGAGATCTAATGGTCAACCTCGTCGATGAATATATCCAGTATCCAACACTTTCATCGCAATCACTCAAGAAACGGAAAACAAATGCCGTTAAAATAAAAGTAGAAGATAACGAAGACACAACAAATTAAAAACTATGCGAAAATGTTGAAGTGGAAAATATTAATGAACAAGAATTTTAGTAAGCAAAAGGAAATTCCGAAATATCCCCGCGATTGTCATTTAAGAAAAATTAATTAACCGGAAAGAACTGCAAGAAATTTTCAAAAACAAAAACATCAGTGGATATAAGGAGGGAAATGATAAGACCAGAAATACTGACACTTAAAGTTGAAACCTCAGAAATGCACAGAAAGATAACTGCCATTTTAGGTGAAGCAAAAATATTGTATTATACTTTTATCCCACCAGGAGGCAAAAATCTAAAAGTGGTTATTCGAAATTTACCACCAATTTACACAGTAGAAGAAATAACTCAAGATTTAATATTCGAAGGATTCATAATAACTAATATCACACAAACTTCAAAGAAAGTCAACGGAGATCAAATTAATCTACCGCTCTACATCATAACACTCTTTAAAAACGACAAATCAAAAAAGATTTGTAATCAATCGCACTTATTTAATCTGGCTATCAAAGTCAACTTACAGAGGAAGAAAGAGTGCTGCACAATGCTTCCGATTCCAAGGACTCAATCCTGCCTAAGCATCTTACCAACACGCATTTAAATGTGTAAAATATGCGGGTGACCACCACCTCTCTACGTGTATCAAATCTGTAAATTCAAATCCCTCTCAAATGCGCTAAATGGGGTGAAGCGCACACAGCAAGCATTAGAGTCTGCATAAAATTTACAAAATCTATACATAATGCTGTACATATAAATAGAACATATAACAAGCAAAGTAGTACCAAGCACTAACACACATAGAAAGTATGCAACATCTTTTGCTATCAAGGCAGCAAGCATTCAGTGAACAAATGAAAAAGTTTAATATGGCCAAGACAAACCTCTCCATAAGTTATATATAATAAAAATAAAGGATGTCAGTGAGATGGGCCCATAACTCTCGCATCCTTCCTTGGTTTTTCAATAGAAATGATGATGGCCCAATTCCACTCTCGAGGAAGGTGACCTGGTTTCCATGAAAGGTTATAAAGCTCTAGTAATCTTTGTTTACCGTTGTCACCGAGGTGAGTAATCATATAGCCAAAGGTTGTCGGGGCCTCGAGATTTATTACAGTCCATAGCTTCTAGAGCAGCACATAACTCATACATTAGAAAATTATTATAAAATATGGGATCTCACCAAGGGAGAAGAAGTAGAGCGACATTTATGGATCATTTTACTAGCTATGATTTTCATCATTTTATTATGCCTGTCAAAAATCAAGCTGCTTATATTCCGATAGAATTTTCATAAGATGTTTAGATCTGATTTGTTATCCTTTGGCATCTGCCCATCAGGGTCCCTATAAATTTGTAAATAAATATTTAGTTAAGAATATTAAATTACGTGAACCTGGTTCCTTAGTGACCCTTGCCTAGCAGTAGTTCAGCCTATCCAGATTAAGTAACCTACATTAGGGATAAAATGAAGAATTTGAATGCCTTTGACAGTATTTTTACAATAGAGTGTTTCAGAAAGTACATGATGATTGCATGTTCTATGAAGTTATTGTTTGTAAAAACGACTAATTTGGTTTTGGATAAATTCATGCCAAATTAATTATCAAAAAAATGTTTTTTCACGTTTTTTATATGTTGTTATAAATAACTGAGCGCCATGGACAATGTTACTCCATGTCACTCAGCATCTGAACAATATGGTACATTGTCTTTTACATATTTACAACGAAAAAATTCAAACATTATGACCAGGATATTTAAGCACCAATAGAATATTCAAGGCATAAAATACTTTCTGGTGATTTATCAACACTTTCCAATTCACATTAAGATTTGGTGAATCAAAATAGAGATCTAAGCAAACTTTATAAAACATTTGTTATTGAAAATTAATATTAATAAGTGATTATCGAGATTTGAAGGTATAGTGTATCAAAATTCAGTTATTCCTTTGTGCATTATACTTCTTTTAAGTCTAAAAATCTTCTCTTATTGTTTCTTATAACTCACAAACATCTTTGGAAGAATTAACTCAGTTTTTAGAATAGAAAGAGAAACATCATTTGCGAGAAGCAAATACATTTTACATTAATATATAGGACTTTGTGCAATATTTTACTGTACAGTACATGTTTAAAGTATCAAATTTCTTTTAATAATTCAGTAAAATTTGATTAAAACAACCAAAATAAAAATGTAATGACATTAATAGCCACTCATAAAAGTGCGTTTATTTCACTTATTATAAGTTAAAGAAAATTCATCATTATTCATGTATATGTACTTAAAAAAATACACGAAAATCTTAAACCTCAATGAAGCATATTATTAAAAACAGCGATGCTTAATGAGTCATAATATTGTTAAATTAACTAATGTATCTATTATTTTAAATAGTAACTTTATCTGGTCAAATTTTCATTTACTTAAGTACTTTTCAGTTTTCCTTCTTGAAGAATGTATGTATATATATATATATATATATATATATATATATATATATATATATATATATATATATATATATATATATATATATATATATATATATATATATATATATATATATATATATATATATATATATATATATATATATATATATATATATATATATATATATATATATATATATATATATAATTCAGAAACAAGAAATGCCACCCAACTTGTCTAGTGGTCAAGTGACTGCGGATAAGGAGGTCCTGGGTTTGAATGCCGGTTCTGGCATGGATGTACTTTCTCTCTCTATCTATCCTGTCTTTGTCCTTTTCTTGTATGAATGATGTGTGAATGGTTGCCTACCCTATAAATGGGTCCCAATGGCATGCGTGTACTGAGGAAGTCCGACTCCACACCAAATATGGTTCAGTCGGAAAAAAAAAATGGAGCGCCGCATCCCATATTATCAACCTAGCTGACACAAGATAAAAGACAAAAAAAAGGAAAGATGGAAAGAAACAGCAAATATATTATTTTATCAGTATGTTAGTTTAAATATTTTGTTTGAATCTTCTAATTTATTTCTTGAGTTTTTAGGTATTTTTCATAAACAAAATCATCTATTTTAAATCATATGATATTAAAAGAAAAATCAAAGATAACATATTTCCATTCCAAATTAAAATTTATTCAACAATATACTCTGCATGTATGCAATAATTACTCATAAAATAGGAATAAAATTATCAATCAGAAATTTTTTAACTTATTAATTTTAGTAAGTTTGGAAGCTGGTAGATTTGGCATTTTCCAATTCAACAATAAATTGTAGTTAAACGCTGAATACTAAGTTGTAGTTATATTTTGAGAGTAAGATTATTTACCTTCCCTGGCAAGAACAGGATGTTGAAAATAAGTTCCCATTAGGTAATTACTTCCGTCATAGGCGATGGTATCGACGTCATTTCCGGAAAATTTGTCGATACTTTTTAATGTGTACCGATCTGTCCAATACAAGCGATTCTCAAATACAGAAAGAGAAAACGGATGAATCACACCAATCTTTTTTAGGTCTGCTATTACCTGAAATAAAAATTTATACTGCAGTTAAATACTTACTGTTTACATATTGTACCGAGCTTCGGGAGTTTTTGTTGATTGAGAGTCGATGAAATAAATTCTGAACAAACACAGCAATTTTATTTGTAGAACCATATACAAGATGCTTGTAAAAATCCAGTAGTTACAGCAGTTACGAATCACAATTATACAGTATCAATTCAACGGTAAACAGCTCCTAAAAAGAGGTCTCCAACTATTTCGGACGGACAGCTTGTATCCATCGCTTACCATTACCGCTGAAAGATCAGAAACTCACTCGGACCATGGAACAGTATTACTTATAGCTTACTTGGCATGAAACCATAGGTCTTTCTCGAAGGTTCTGGAAGTTTCTAGGCCATATCGTTCAATAATAGCCCTAGAACTTAGGTGGCGAACGTTTCCAAAATTCTCCATTTCTCGCCAAATCTTGCCAAGTGAGCACCAAGTAATTGTTAAGAATCTTGCCAAATAGTTGCCAAGCCGCCAAATTATTGGATAAGACGTTCTTAACGTAAGCCTATATTTCGATTTTTGTCCCAGAATTTGAGCTCGGGTCTGTCTGCTATATCTGAAAGCGAATACAAAAAACAAATATTCACAAACTTTGTAAGAATATTACTTTTGTATGTACCAGAATTGCCTTGTGTGTTTGCTGATTAATTTTATCTTTTTAGTGTGCCTTATACAGAAATGTTTTATGAAATGTATCACCTTAAATTTTTCAAATGGAATTAATAATGTTACACATTCTTTAGCAAATATATTTAATCTTTATTTAAAGTTTGAACTTGGAGTAGAATAGAATACTCCTTGGTTTGGCGAAATAATTGATAAAGCATATTGGCTTTAAAATTTTATTTCTTGTAGCCCCCTATCCCTATCTTTGTATAGTTTTGAGTAACGGCCATCCCGTTAGTCACATTTTGGAGACTAACTTGGCGTCAAAAAAATTGTCTAAGAATCAAAGGGTTACCCGTAAACTTATACCTAAAATTTATAAAAATAATCAGTAATATCAAAAATATTTTCTAAGAAATAATAATACAAAATATAAGTCATATTGTTTAAGTTTGATTTTAAACTTAAACAATATGACTTATATTTTGTATTATTATTTCTTAGAAAATATTTCTGTACAAACATTTTTCTTTATGTAGAAATCTGAAAAAAAGGTTTCTATATAAAGATTTAGACGAAAACTTTTTTTTTTTTTTTTACTTTCTCTAAGTCTCTGTTTTTCTAAAATAGAAGAATTTAGGAAAAAAAATTTTACAAGTATTTTTTAATTTACATTAATGATACTATTTTTAAAAATAACTATTTTAAGCACTCATGAAATTTTCTTGGCAGTTTTAACAGATATATTTTATTTACAACCAATATTATTCTAATTAAAAAAAATTAGTAATATTATCTTTCAATTTATATTTTCTCTCTCATTGCTTTTGAAAATTAAAACTATTTGCATGAATTATAGTATAGTAAATTAATGTTTTGAATTTTCCACATTATAGTTTTTCTATAAAGGATATACTTGATTTTTAAAATAATGTTTCTGCAATAATCTTTACAAAATATTTTTTTTAATGTAGCCAACTGATGGCGGATAGGGTAGCGTACCTAACTTCAAAGCAGTACATCGAATATTGGTTCGGGCGTAGGTGTTTCTTTCTCTTTTTGTGTTTGTTTCATTTTATTACTTCACTTTCGGAGTGAAGATGCACACTCTCTGAGTGCCATCATTTCACCCATTGTAGAACTGAATAGGACAAAGGCCTTAAGTCATCCAGGCATTAGAAAAAATCTAGAATAGGAATATTTAATATACAGTTGAAATTAAAGAAACTGAAATCCATTTCTGGAGTCTTCTCTTTCTATACGAACAATAGAATATATTGATATTAAAGCAAAGAACACAAATTTCACTGGTAGAATTGATATATTTCGATTTTTAAAAGAAATTAAATTAATGCAAGCAAAGAGATTTGGACAAACTCATAAAAATTTAAAAATATTGATATTTGTATCTTTTATAGATTTTTTTAAAATTATTCAACTTTTCAAGAAATTTGGAATGTAGCAAATCAAGTTTAAAATTCACATCACCTTGTAAAATATAAACACCTCACAAAATTCAATTTTTCAAATAATTAACAAATTGATTCTAGAATTTAAAAAAATATGGTAAACCGTTTGTACGTTTTGAAAAATTAGCGATCAAAACTCTTATTTACAGTGTTTGATCAAGAAATATCACCAATCAGTATTTTTGTAGCTTTTTTTGGTATTTTTTTATTTTTATTTTAATTTCTTACACACTGTTATTTTAGTTATTTTCGATATGCATTTTCGTTCGGTGTTTAACGAATCTTTCTTAACAAGAGAGTTAATTAGGCTGGAATTCACAATGCGAAGTACATTCAAGAAAATAATTTATAAGAAAGACTGCAATCGATCATAAAAGATCATAAAAGAAAGCATCGAAATAGCTTTTTCTTTTATGATCACACTTGTTAGTTAGATGGAGAACTACGGTTTTAAGAAACATTTGGAACCAGGATGTATCTACAACTGAGGTTGAATTAGATTCAGAGAACTGCTCATTTAAGTAACAATTCAATGTTAGTCTTTTGTTTCCATCGGTGCAGAACCTTTTTGTGGGATAAATTTGAAGACCGCAAAAACCAATGTGCTTTGATGGGAATAACAGAAGATGTATTAAACTTGGCTCAACACTCCTGGTCAAACCCACGCTAAAAGTATGATCTGTGAATCATCAGCGAGGATTGCCACTGAAATTCTGAGATGCTCTAGGCAGAAGATACGTTTAATCGCAGGCTTCATATCTGGGCACTACTATTTCAGACAACACCTCCATAAAATGGGACTGTTTCAGCAAGACCCTATCTGCAGGAAATGTCATATGCAAGAGGAAACGGCCAAGCATATCATTTACGAATGCAAGGCCCTTGCCCTCCCTAGATTAACTTCTTTATGCATCATCCATACTAAAGAGTTACACCTAAATTCCATTAAAAGGCTATCGAACTTTATTAATAAATTGGGTGGCTCGAGCAACTGGAACTAGGAAACATTGGGTTTGGAGTTCACAGTACAAAATTCTGATAAAAGCAGAGAAGCCCAATGACATACAAACCCAACTCTAAGAAGAAGAACAGCTCAACGTATTTTACTTACACTTCAACTTAACTTCACTTTCAACTTCACACTTAAAATTAAATATTAGAATTCGGCGTTGCATACATTGGTAGAAGCTGACAGCCATTCCAATATAAAATGATGATTAAACCACTTTGAGTTGAGTGATATTACAATATATATTACATAAATAGATTTTGAAAACGGTATTTGGAAAACTCATGATTGATCATCATGACGAGATCATAGTCAGTTTGAAGCCACCGGCTTCCCTCAGTCATATCCTGGATTGTTTGGTGGTTCGAGCTGGCAAATGTTGGCGCAAGACCACTGTTGGAGCTCAACTTCGCTAGTGTTCATGATGTCATGGGTCTGATATGACTGCTGCTGCATCTATGAAGGATTGAAAACAACAACAAACTCTTAAAATACCTTTTCCAATAAATTTAAACAATACTCCCTTTTATTTCTAATTTCGATTTTGATTTTGTGAAGATAAATGTACAAAGTTCAGCAAATGAACCGAAATCTTACCTTTATCAAACATCTTCAATTCTGCTAGTGGAAAATATTCGGATGCATTTTTAGCCATTTATGTTGTTGTTGCTGCATCCCCCGAGATCAGCAGTGCTAGACCAGGTCCATGAGCACGTACACCTCTAAAAAGTCCAGTACTATCAGTGGATTCGCCATCAGATCTCTCCCAGAAAGACCAAGACTTTGAAGAATATGTTCAGGAAAGGCCTGTTCATTTAAGCACTTGGAGCAAATTCTAATTTCTTCGTACCCTCGACAAATTTCAAGTTACTAAGATGCCACTTATTAAACGGGCAATAGCCGTTTGTGCTTGTCTATTAAGACCCGTAGC
This sequence comes from Latrodectus elegans, assembly GCA_030067965.1. Classification (NCBI taxonomy): domain Eukaryota; kingdom Metazoa; phylum Arthropoda; class Arachnida; order Araneae; family Theridiidae; genus Latrodectus; species Latrodectus elegans. Next base: position 16,337,285 of record CM057821.1, on the reverse strand, counting down.
CAAGAAAGCACCTGGACGTGCGTAGCGGTACCAATGATGCTCAGGAGGGACAATCCAAGTACTTTTATTCTCGTGTTTAATCTTTGAATGAATCTACTGAAATGTGAGATGTGCTGATGGCCTCCGTCCTCAGACAAACCAGCCATTCATTATATTAGCTAAATAAATTAATACGTTAAAAAATAGAAGTTTATAAAGTTTTTAACATTTTGTAAAACTGTGTCTAATATGATTTCTTGATTCTTTTTATGGCATTTCCTAATAAAATGAAAAGAATACTTTTGATATTTGTTTTTACCGTATTTCCTCACCATTTAAAAATAATATACCAAAATTATTCATACCAGTATTCCTTTTTTTTACACTAGCATTGTTAAAAATCAATTTTTTAAACGAGATTTGATAACCGTTTTCAGATTTAATAAATCTCGCATAATCGGATGATATAGGCGGTATAAATGTTTTAAATTAGATTACTTCTAACATAAGCTTTTTATTATAGAAACAAAATTATCAGATTTCTTAAGGAAGGTGCACATTAAAATATCAAAACTTCTTAAATGGTGATTAAAGATATGATTAAGTGATGAAATATTAAGTAAATAATGTAAAGAATTTTTTAAGGGTACAAAAGAATTTATTTCTCTATTCTTACCTTTCTACTTGCTCCGTCTAAAGTTATATATTCAATAGTCTGTAGGCCAGCGTCAACCCAAAACAAACGCCTCGTTGTGTAATCTACAGCAATATCATTAGGCCACATAATATGGTTCGAAACCAAAACAGTTCTGTCAGACCCGTCCATTCCGCTGCGAAATATACCAGGACTATCACCCCAATCTGACCAGTACATTAATCTGTAAAGATTTTGGGAATTCTCTCATATATAGTTGCATAAATGTACATTGGTTGATTTTAGTAAACTAATTCACCTCTGTGTACAGTTTATAGTTTTATCAATATTCAAATTTACTTAAAAAATATTAAATCCTAATTTGTTTTTTTAATAAATAAGTTGTTGTTCTTGTGTGCCAGTTAGGCTGGAAAATTGGAGTGCGCTGCTCCACTTTTCCAACTGAACCGCATTTGGTGTGGAGTCCGACTTCTTCAGTACACACATATGCCATAGGGACCCATTTATCGGGTAGGCAACCATTCACACCTCATTCACACAAAGAAAGGACAAAGACAGGATAGATAGAGAGAGAAAGTACATCCATGCCTGAACCGGGATTCAGTCCAAGGACCTCTCATCCGTAGTCAGGCAGGCTGACCACTAGACAAGGCCGGCATAATAAACAGGTATTTTACATTCATACTTTCCAGTAATCAAATGTATATTCCTTTCAAATATAAAAATTTTATGAATAAAATATTAAACTACTAAACTTTATGGCACGGCAGCTCATGTGGGCCAAGATTCAGAACCACCATTTCTTGACTGACAGGCCCTGCGGTGTAAAACATATGTTCCGATGAGGTGGTCAGCCTAATGCAAAACCCCCAGTGCTTAGCTCCCAACCATGCTTTGTACTCAGTTTATCTATCCAATAAATGAATAAAAGGCTAAGTCTACATTGCTCAGCCCTATAATCGAACCTCGGACCTTTGCCTTGGGAGCGTGAAATGCTATCATTAATTTAATTATAAAATGTATTTCTTTAATTCAAAATGATATCTGAATTAAGAGCCTAAAACAAGTTTCTAAAAGAACTCAAGCTTCTAAACTGCAAGAAAGGATAAAAATTATGCGGTGAGATGACGACATTAACCCTGATAGTATATGCCGTGAAGTTATGGCACTGTTTCGACTCCTGACAGGTCACGACTGTCCAGCTGAATACTTGCACTGCAATGGCATCTTCAATTCACCCAACTGTCCGCTCTGCAACTTAACAGAAACCCATGAATAGGACCCACCTCCACCACTGTGCTTCACTGCATGGCAGCTATGAATCATCGCTTTATTGCCAAGCCAGGGCTCTTTTAAGGCAATGACTCCGGTCAACTCATTTACGTTTATGTACTGTATTCACCTGTCCTGTCTTCGTCTCATGTCTATTTTGTGATTTTTTATGTGTTTTTTTTGTGTTATTCCTTGTATTTACCCTGCCATTGAAAATTTTTAAAAAATGACTTTCCTTAAAAAATATTGCAAACAAATAAATACATCCATTATACGATAATAGTAAGTAAATATTTAAAATAATGAAAATCCATACATTTATAAGGTGCCTTTGAAATCATGGATTATTTTTTGTATTTATTACAGCTTGGATTTGGCCTAGAATTGGATCTTGCTAAGTGGCAAATATATAAGGTGATGCCTATTTAGAGAAATATTGTATCATTTTTTACTGGGAGTATTGGGAAAGTGCAAGGAAAGGTTCTGAAACAGGGTATTGATCATAGATTGAATATCCTAACAAGGAGCTTAATGATTCCATTATATTGAGATCAATACATTGGGTGGGCGAACTTAAACATCAAAATCAAAGTACACATTTATTTCCTTCGCGTATGTGTCAAAACATGATTAGACTAGTCCAGCTGCTTGAATCGAAGTATAATCACCCTGGAAATTTTTAATTTGCAACAGAAAAGAATTACGTCATTGAATGAACTTATCTAAAATTATGCTCTACTTCATTCCAGCTATTTTTCTTTAGTGAATTACGAATGAGCCAGCAGAAAACAATGACTTGATTGCCCATATCATGGCTCATCTACAAATATTTCTTATAGATAGAAGATAACAATCATGATAATCAATTCTGCATTGGGATCCAAACCTGTACCCATTACGTGATTTCCCATATCATGACACATGTACCTATATTTCTTGCTTCTAGAAGATTTTGTGAAAGTGCAAGGAAAGGTTCTGAAACAGGATATTGATCATAGATTGAATATCCTAACAAGGAGCTTAATGATTCCAATGATAATCAATTCTTCATGATAATCAATTCTTCATTGAATCCAAACCTGTTCCCTTGACATGATTTCCCATATCATGACACATCTACCTATATTTCTTGCATCTAGAAGATAACAATCATGATAATCAATTCTGCATTGGAATCCAAACCTGTACCCATGACATGATTGCTCATATCATGACACGTATACAAATATTTCTTATATCTAGAAGATAATAATCATGATAATCAATTCTGTATTGGTATCCAAACCTGTACCCGTTTTGTAACAGCGAAATTTATGAAAGAATATTTGTTTGTCCATTTATAACAATCAACCAGACTTTGGAGTTATGGTACCATTCTTGATGGAGTTTGGTACTGATATTTGCAAGAAGTGCTTTCAGATTAGCTTCTTTGCTATAAATGTTTTATTTATGTAGGTTTTGCTTAGCTGAAATTACTGGCATTGAAAAATGCAGATACTGGTTGAACTTCGTGGTCGCTTTGACTACAAAATATTAGAATGTGCTTCAATATACCTCTGTCTACTTCATACAGGTGATTTATTTGTCCCCTAGTTTGCTTATCAAGATTGCCTTTCAACTTCGTTTTCATATATTAAAACTTTTGGCTTCATTCTTCTAAAACCATATTAAAGGAAGAATGCTTAGGTCACTAAGGTTGCAAATAGCCTACAATTTCTGCTCTTCCAATGACTTTGAATTCTGAGTTTGTACGCTTTTGAAAAATAAATCCAAGGCGTATTCATTATAACTGTCTTTTGTTTGAATGCTTGTTTGAACATAGAAAAATATAGAAAATGAAGTGAATAATGCAATTTCATTTTTTATAAAACATGTTACTATTATTTTTTAGCATCAGTAACTCTGAGGAAAAATCCTAAGTTTTTACTTAAATCCATGAAATATAGCTTCTAAGAAATGCTGATAAGGCTCAAAACTTTAACAGTAAATTAAAACGATTTATAGGAGTGTTTAAAATAATGTAACTGAAAACCAATGATGTAATATAGAAAATGAAGTAAATAATTAATAAATTCTAAAACAATTAATAAATTTCAAGTAAATTAATGAATTCAAAAACATTAGTATTAATTGCTTATTTTATTTAATAATTTGTTTACTATGATATATATTTATATATAATAATACAGAAAAATTGTTGCATTGTTGCAACAAAACATTTGTCCAATATTAGGTACTTAAAATTATAAACTTCTTACAAAATATATATAAACAGCATTTTTTACAAAAGCTATAAATACTTTGAAACGACATATTTATTTAATATAAATTAAAAATTTCTTACAATCCTTAAAAAACGTATAAAGTTAAGTATGCTACACAAAAATTAGAAGGCAAAATACGTAAAAATAGAGTCACAAGAACATTCAAATTTAATTTAGTCCACAATTTTTCATTTATATCAATTTCCTTATAGATAAAATTTTCTTTAATTAAATAAACTTAGTATTTAATAATTGTTCTAATCATAAAATTATAAGCCTTTTCTATTTTACAACGTGAGACATTTAGGATTTTTTATTTATAAATTTTACTGCTTGTAGCCTACAAAAATATACATATAGTAAAATTTTTTGAAATATATTTTTAGCGAAATGTGTAACTGCATTTTATATGAATATTCATGAGGAAATTCATTTGTTTGAGGATTCAGACGATTGTTGAATTTCATCCTAATTCATTAAAGAATAGCCTTAATTTCCATCTTAACATTTAATATATATAGTTATGTAATCCCTATTTGAGCTCTTTAAAAATAGTTAATCATTGCAAAAGACAAATTTTCTTATTTATACAGCATGAACCCTCATTTTCAAGAACCTCTAATTTAAGAGTTTTCATGTTTTTATAAATTAGTGGTTAGTCTTATTCTTGTATCATTGACACAATGATATTTTTTACACCCATTTACGAACTATAATTTTGAAAAATCTCTTTTTTAATGGGGTATTTGCAAAAAGAGAAACTTTAGGTTTCTCTTTTTGCAAATACCCCATTACTGTCATCGTTTCAGCTCGAACAAACTTCATCACACAGAATTGTGACTCATAAAACACCACAATGCTTCATGGTATTTATAAGTATTATCTCAATGTTGTTGTGGTTTATCCCTCCTGGTGGACAGCAACATCAAACCAGGTCCATGAGCCCGAAAGCCTTCAAACAATGGAGTACAGCCTCAGGTCTCGAGAATAAACCTCATTTATTTAAACCGTTGCAGGCCAAAATGTGGATAGGAGTATCTTGAGTCACACTGTATTTTGGATAGAGGGGATAAAGCTCGTGGCCAGTCACAGGACGTTGTACACGAATGTGCCTACTTAGAAACACCTGATTAGAAATCTAGTGATAGTTGTCTGATCACGCCTGTTGCCACCCCCAACCGGAACAGCAACCGTTCAATTTTCCATACATCATTCATGAACGGGGGCTCTTCTCCAAGAAGAGCAGACATCTTTCCAGACCCAGGTGGTGATCTTTGAAAAGTAAGGCAGCAACCATGAGCAGTATCCTTACGGAGGCCTTCTCTGGCCACACCATTCGCAATTTTTATACCGTAAACATACACATGCGAAGGAACTCACTGAAAGGTGATCTTAACATTGGCAATCAAACGATTCAAAACGCCGACGATATTCCTAGTCGCTTTCGGTCTCCATGCACCCCCATTCAGATAAAATATTATTTCAATAAATTTTACAATTTCAATTTCGGATATTGATAAGCTGTAAATAATCAACATAACAAACTGGTTAGTTAAATAGTTACTATATAAGTACAAGTTTATTTTTGAAACATAAAGTATTTCAAAATGTTGCTTTCATGACAACTCAAGAAATAATATTTCACTAAAAGCTCTTTATTAAAAAATGAAATTACATAATATATGTTATTATTTAAAAGTTCTATTAATTTTCTAACAGAGGGATAAAATTAATGGTAAAAATTATTTGATTATCTTAATGATAATCGTTCATCAGTTAAAGAAGTTGAAATATTATAAACAGAATAACCAATTTTCCTCAGTAAATATTTTAGAACCATTTTGATTTCGTAAAATAATATATGAATGAATTTAAATAACGAAATATTTCAAGAGATCTACACTAATTTATAATTAAGTCTATGAATTTGTCGAAATTATACAAACTTTGTAAAATTAATCCACAAACTGCGTGAAATAGTACATCTTTCATGTGACAGGCGTAACTTTCCATTAATTACAAAATAAATACATACGCCTTTTTTATTATTTGTATTAAGTCTTTTGTTCTTACATCTTTAAAGGATATGTTGGCTGTGGTATTCATTTTGATAAAACCTCGTTTAGTATCATTCTCCACAAGTCCTGCTCCATATTTACTTCTGAGGCTATGGAACCGAAGGTAGAGTAGGAGTTGGTGTAGACCTAGCAGCTACATTAGCCTTCTCATTGCCTTCTATTCCAATGTCGCCTGGTATCCAGCAGCATACCGCACTTCAGCAGGTGAGTTCTAGAAATGAATGTAACTACTGTGTCTACACTGACAATAATAGTGTACTAGAAGCGTTGAAAAATAATAACCTAAATTGTCATCCTGTTGTATCCAAGATTATCAAATTGATTAATTCTCTAACTAGCAACGGATTTGAGATACGGTTCTGCTGGATACCAGGCTACGTGGGAATAGAAGGCAATGAGAAGGCTGGTGCAGCTGCTAGGTCTGCACCAACTCCTATTCTACCTTCAGTTCCATCAATGGACGTAAAAAAGGGAATTAAACATTTCGTAAAGTCTCTTTGGCAGGAATCCTGGAATTGACAAGTCTGCAGCAAACTATTTTCTATATTTCCCTTAATCATCCCATTATCAATTTTAAAGCTGTGAAGAGCAGATGTTAAATTGACTCGCCTTCGTATTGGTCACATGCGTTTCACTCATAGGCATTTATTCTTAAGTAACTTAAATTCTTGGTGTGAGACATGTAATGAACCATACACTGTGCATCATATTTTAATTGTGTGTGTCCAGATTTTAACCATTATCGCTTCACATTTTTTAATAGTAATATTTTAATCTAACAAGATTTGTTAGGTTAACCACCACATCGTAATCTCTTTGAGCTTTTAAAAGCAATTAATTTTAGGAATTTTATCTAAACTTAGAAATTTTAAATCAAAATTAATTTAATTTTAAATCTAATGCATTTTAGATGATATACACATTTATATTTTATTTTGATATTTTAATATGTTATTAATTTATGGGATTGAGCAGAGAAAGTAAATAAATACGACTTTGTATCTGGCGCAGCTTGTCCTTACTTAAACCTTGCGCCATTAAAACCAACCAGCCAATCACCTCTTACATCTTTAAATAAAAGTTGCCTTTGCACTCTACTAAACTCTGAAAGAAGCTAACAGCTGAAGTACAAAGGGAAAGACTCAAAAACCTCCACAATTTAACCAGCCATGCGAAATTAACTCAATAGTAATACAAACAAGACTTTGATTTTGTCATAGATCATTTAAATTATTAGGATTTTGACTTTAACTGCTATTTATTGTTTAAATTTTAGAATGGTATTTTTATCATTTCAATTTATTTTAGAAATTAAAATATAAATCCTAAATTAAATAACAAATAATGAATCTAACTTTCAGACACGTTACATTTTCACAAATACCAATTTATGAATTACCCTTCAGACGGCTCTACTTTGATCGCTCTTGGCTTTTGCAGGTTTTCACTGTGAAGAACACTGCATATTTTTTCATCCACCTTGCAAACCAAAATACTTTTCAGATAAGAATCCGTCAGATACAAATTTCTTCCAATGTAATCCACATCAATACTTTCTGCCACCAAAAGACCTGTTATATATTAATTATGGTAAGTTAATTGAGCAAGTTGATAAACAGAGATTATTTAACAGAAAAAGTGTTCCATACCTCGGTTCAGAACTACTCCAAAGTCAGTGCCATCTATTTTGGACGTGTAAACAGATGCATGAAAGCCAAATAATTTGTTTGCTTTGGAAGATGCATCCAACCAATAAATTTTAGATTCCAAGGGATCAGAAGACACAGTTATTGCTTTACCAATAGCATTGTGGATAAGGAAACTTTTCATTTTCCTAATGTTCAAAGCTGTAATTCGGTTTAAACTTGCATAGAGGAGTAACGGATCTGGTCCTAAAGGAAGAATACACTTATTATGATAGAAATTACTGAAACAATTCAGCTAAAGAGAATATTATGGTCAATTTGCCAAGAGCTTTTCAAAGAGACGATTGGTGGTCATTATGGGTTGCTAATCAAATTCAGATATCTAGGTCTCCTTTACTTGAAGAAAAAAAAATTGCCGATTAGCGAGGCTGCGACCATAATATTCACTTTTACCAAACAATTCTTATGATTTTATTATTTCACTTAAAGCCTAATTCAAAAGTTTACTTTCCTGATGCATAACAGTTAGTCATATCCAGTTCATACCCATTCAAACAAGAACAATTATAACTACCGAAAGAATTGGTACAGTGCTGACTGCAAGCCCCATCCGTAAGGCATTCATCCAAATCTAGAATAAAATGGTTGCTAAATATGCAAATTACTTCAAATTTTAAGTTTTTTTCCTTGAAGTAAAAGTATACCTGTGCATGTGCTGTTGTCCTTTTCAAGAACATATCCGTCATTACAGTAGCATTCAGTACCATGAGTAGTTACCTTACATGTAGGAACACAATTTTGATTGACACAGGTTTCTTCTGTAAACAGCAAAATGCATGTTTGAATTTCTCATAAATATTAAAATGTTTAATAATAAATGCATATTGAAATTCCTAATCACGACATAATCGTACAATGCATGTTAATATGTGCATATTAAAAAATAAGAATATGTTAAATGTTTTATTACTATAACAACACATATAATATAGTATATTGTAAAATAGTAAAATGAGTAGTAAGAAAGACAGGCAAGGTAGTAAAGCAAGTCAACCTCTGCCTCAAAAATGGAACATTATTTTCAGCCTTATATGTCATTGCTGCTTTAGGCACTAAGCCTTATGATTAAAACAGTCTTGCAACTGAGGATTACAAAGAAATGATGTTTTGATAATGCTGTCAACTGTATCCGTACAAGAAGAGGGGAAGTGACAAAGGGAAATTTCATTTCCTTTAATTTCAAACATCCAAACAAATTTAGTTTTTCTTCATTAAATTTAGAACTAATTTATATATAATAATAAACGTAAATTTTCTTGGAAACATTCTTTGGAATATTGCCTGGAGAAATTCTTTCTAAGATTTTAATTTATTCTCTTCAAGAATAAATTAACATCTTTGAAAGAATTTATTCTCTTCTAGAAAAGATTATTAATTAGAAACTAAGAACATAATTAGAAACAAGAATTAATTAGAAACTAATTTATTCTTTACAAGAATTGCGTCTAAACCTAATCTGAGGTAAACAAAAATGCGCTTGCCGTTTTCGAGTTGCCATTGAATGAAGTGAGAGTAAGTATGCAAATTAGTGTATGACTTTGTTTAGACATCTATCAGACTAGAGGAGGAACATCAGCCGTTATAAAAGCAGTTCCTCCACGTACTTTTATGAATTCGTATCGAAGAGGCTCGTTCGGTTTTGTTTGATTTACGATTCCAAAGTGGGCTTATCAGCTGATGCATCAAGTAATGAAATACGTGAAACGTTTGGGGATAGTGCTGTGAATGAATTAACGATAAAAAATTTTGGTTTGACAAATTCAAGTTGAGAGATTTGTCCCTCTAGATAAAGTTGGTACCTAGTGAACTCATGTTCAAAAATTAAGGATGATGCAAGTTTAGGCAAAGAAAGATACAGAAGCAAAACAAAAGTGACTTATTTGTAAGGTCTATTTGTTAAACAAAAGAGCAAAGAAGATGATATATGTTTGAAATCATTAATCAAAATTGCGATTTTTACTCCCTGGAGCAAATTTTAAAAAAGAACCTATTTACAAAGACCAATATAACAGGGTTAGTATAATGGTTAATACATAGTATACTCTCCAGACGACCAGTCCATACGGGTGATATCCTCTGATTGAAGGCATTCGTCTACAATGTTTGCACGGTGAGGACGGGCGTTTTCATCTATAAATAGAAACTCTGCACCCATGGCACCTCGAAACAAACGTATATGTTGTTTCAGAATGACATCCCGATAGATGGGGCCTGTCCTGATTACATTCTGAACATGCAGGTTAGTTCTGAAACCCAGAATAATTCCTCTCCAATCAAACAATCCTGAACCACCGCAACAGTGTTGCTCAATGGTATTCTCTTGGTGGTAACTGGTACCTGACCACCTTCATATGAAAATCCATTGTATGTGAATTAGATTGAAAGTTAAATTTGGATTTGTCGGAAAACATCACAAAAGATCGTTGTTGCGGTGGCAAGAAAGCATGCCCTCTACTCCAGGCTAACCACAAGCAACAGTGAGTTGCGGTAACGAGAACACATCTGATAGGCCCACGAGCATATAGACCAATATTCCCTAAGCGTTTGTACACGGTCTGCTTTGAAATTGTCGTACCTGTACCTGAAGAGAGCTGACGAGACAGGTCTGATGCTGTGTTCCGTCAGTTTCTTTTGGCAGTAACTGCCAAATACCGGTCTTCATTCGGTGTTGTAACTCGGGGGTGACCTGTTCTGTAATGTCTACTCACATTACCGTTATTATCACATTAGTTTGGAACTGTTGCCAAAGCCTGGAGATGACACTCTGGCCAATTCCAAGTTCCTCAAATACTTCCAGCTAGGTACATCTACATTCCAGATGGTCTATAATTCTACCACGTAAAACATCTCGCAAATGCGTCTTTATGCCATAGGGAAAAGGTGCGCCCAAGTTGACAGGAATACCATGCAGTGACTTGATTTGGAAACTTTGTACCAGCTTTCTTACTCACTTGATTTTACATAATCAGATTACCACCTCTTTCATTGCGTGGGCAATCATTTCATGCAGTATCTTTCACCATTGAAGCAGAACTGTGCCAAGCACTCACAGACTTCTTGGCTTCCAATGCCGCTGTGTCTTACTATAAAGGGATTGCACAACTGAAGACACGTGGTTGAAGGTGCTGGATGCCGATGATGATTACTTCGAAAACAAAAATTAGGCCGAATTCTTTACGGTCACTAAATGCCGAAAGAACTTTCTTAACTCATACGGACAGTAGTAGAGATGAAAATAACCGTTCTGGCAGTGGAATTTATATCAGATGGCAAGACCATGAAATAAAGATTCAGAGGAGAAATCCTGACTATTGTTCACTATTTCGCTGTGAGTTAATAGCTATTGGCAAAGCCCTGAATTCAGTTGTTTCCCTCCTAACTAGAAAAAAATCGTGTATTTCGTCTGATAGCAAAAGTGCGATTCAGCACTTGGCCAACTGGCATAGTATGCTAGATAGTACTGCAGTATCGATATTCAAAAAATTAAAACGGCTATCCATGTCCCATGACATTCATCTGTTGTGGATAGCTTTCCATCTCGATCTACAGGGAAATGAAACTGCAGGCACCTTTGCCAAGTTGAAAGAACTTGTGTCCTTGGAGCCATTGACACCTTTTACACCTCACCTTTTTGGAAATCTTTTCAAAAGTAAAAGGCAGGATTAAAAACAAATGGATTATCCCTAAGAGCACCAATGGTATCAGTGTTTTCGTCCGAGTAGGTCACGGCTATAAAAGACAGGGACAAACTACTCTCACTCACTGTCGAAGTGGTCACCACTCTTTAAAAATTTCTTAAGATTCCAAAATTTTCGAGACATGCTCCAATTGTTTAGCTGAACATGCTAATCCAGAACATATACTTGTATGCCTAAGGCTATCCAGGTAAGGATTATACGACGATCCTTTGATAGTGCTAGACTTTTGTGGGTGTTTATTGTTATAGACATGGTCTAGCGTGGCTGGCCAAAGGAAACATGCAACAACAAAAGATTACCTTGTAGATTTTTTTATAGATTTCCATGAAAAAAATTGCTTTCAGGTACTTCATTCTAGCAGCATTCAATAGTTTTCACATGAAAATTATTTCATTAGACATATAAGCAATTGTATAAAAACCTCATTCTTTTAAAGAAATAGTCATTTCTGCTGCAAAAACAATGAAGTGCTTCAACACAAAGTTCCTACTCATCAGATCGATTACAATTTTTATTGAAATTCGATAGATTTGTGTTGGGATGAGAGCAAATACTGAATATACTTCCTATTTGCTATTTCCAAATTGAAAAATTAAGTATTTTCAGAGACATCTAAGTAATGTTTCAAACCAGATCATTTTACGACGAACACGCATTCTGTGATTAGATGCATGTGTTATAATCAGCCATATTTCCTTTCACAACATACTGAAGAACCGCCTGATCAACGGCAAATTCATCAATATAATTACTTCTTTGCGTTATTCATAAATATCGGTCTATAATCTTCATTTATCAAATTACTAAATCGTTGGCTCAATATTTTACATCTGGAGTCGGCCACATGACTGAACCAAACACCTGGTTCACTCTTGTCACCGTGCCACAAATCATGTGCTTTGAAAATTTAGCTAAAATGTAAGTAATTCTATAAAGATGAATACCAATACTAAAAAACGTTTAAAATAATAAAATATAAAATCAAAATCCTTTAATTAAATATTACATATGGCAACAGTATAATCACAATTTTCGAGAAAATCTAAAGATCGTGCTAGTAGGAATAATCATTGGTTGTTTGATAACACATGATATAGTATCAAAAAAAGAACTGTAAGAACTTGAAAAACCAAGAAGTTGTCTATAAAACAACAGGGACTTTGACTAGGTGCTAAATCAAAGTCATCATTTTTCAAGATTTAAAACAAATTGCTGAGTAGCATTCTTATATCTATACGAATTTAGCTAAACTAAACTGACGAGGTTCATAGCAAAATTAATCTTAAGATCTTACGATTAATCCATTCAACGCTACAAGGGCGGAAGGTGAATTCAATTTATATAGTGCTGCATCCCATTAAGTGTGACATCCTTTCCCTGAAACTGAAAAAAATAGAGAAACGCAGAGGGAAAAAAGAACATCAAAGCCAGAAGCAAGATCCGAAATTTATTGCTTCGAAGTTAGGATCACTAACCATTCCGCTATTAGTCAGAAAAGCATGTTGAAATAATTATGTGGAGTGAAGGATAATTTTCAAATATCACAAGCATCAATATTTTGATTGAATCAAAAATGAATACATTTTTTACTCGTGAAACATATTAAGAACTTATATTAGCGTATGATACATATCGCATCCTTTATATTAAGAAAAATGGAATACGGCAAAATAAATAATTTTTATTGTGACTGAAATATATCACAAAAAATCGAATAGAAAACAATTGAAAAATGTTTCTAAAATGATAAGGTAATTTACATCTCATAGTTATTCGTGATATAAAAAAAATTTTTTAAAAATTTGTAACTACAAGATATTTAAGGAGATCATGTAGAGATACATAATGACAATCAACTCAAAGCATTGAAGCAAAATTAATTTACAACATAATTACTGAATATGATTTTAACTTACCACAGTCCTGTTCATCACTTGAATCCTCGCAATCATTATCTCCATTGCATTTCCAAGTTAATGGGATGCACTTTCCTTCATGGCATTTGAATTCGGTATCCTTACAATCTTTTAAATATAAAATAAAATGGAATTTGGGAATTTAGTTTAAAAATAATGTTACTTTACTTCATAATTTCATAATATTAATGTACAAAATTAACGCTATTTTAAAAAGTATGATTTTTCTTCACTACTATTAACGGTATTCTTAAGAGTATAACCACATCAAAATTCTCTGATACTAATTGTAAATTGTTAAGAGTATTGTTATATTTACATTGATCTATAAACTTACTTTACAGCTCCTATAATTTATTTAAATAAAAATGCTTCATTATATATAATAGATTCGGGGAAAAAGATCGATTAATTTATTGATAGTTGGTCGTAGTTATCGATATCTTGTAAAGTATCGATTAAAAAATTTCAAGTTTATGGTCGTTGTCAATGTGACATTTCACACTAAAACTTTCACACTTTTGTATTTTTCATTTGCTCCATTCAGATGTGAGTTACAAGGTGTTAAAAATGGACGTCAACAATGAAAACATTCGGTACATTTTACAATTACTCTTTGATCAAGCCGAAAATGCAAGCCAGGACACTGAAATTGTAAATGGTGTTCATGCTGCCGATACTGCAGCACCTAACTACGTGCCATTCAGATTTTGTCAATTCTGGTCAGGCATTTTTGATGTTAAAGATGCCCCTCGCACAAGCAGGCTCTCATCGAAAATGTCGATAAAATCACAAAAATATTTGAAGTTGACTGGCATGTTAATAGTCGTTTTCTTCTTCTTTCTTATCCTCCATAGTCTGACGGAGTCAGACAAGATCTAGAATCCCGTTGCCTCTTAAAAAGTTCAGCACAAGAAGGGGAGTTACATAGATGTACTCCCTAGAGAGGCCGAGATAGTCAAAAATTGCCGTGGCAAAGCCTCGTGAACACCGCACTTTGTGCAGGAGTCGTATTTCTTTCTTCCCTAAAAAAACGAGAGGCACTTAATGTGCCCATTAGCGAGTCTTGTTAGCGCAGTTTAGGAACCTCTATAACAGTCGAGGGCAAGGGCATTTCCCGGCTTCCTACCCATATACCAGCGATGATTTGGAGGAACCCTCCAATCCGCCATAACTTGTTCCTTTTTCCGGGAGTACAACTCCTGAAAGGTAAGGGTGGATGGAGTTCGAATCAGTTGATTGCATCCCTCCATTGCAAGTTTGACTGCAAGCTTATTCCCAAAGATATCATAATGTGAAGGTATCCACTGTAAATGAATCTCGTGATGCTGCGATATCTGCTTTAATCTATTCAAGATTGAGATGCTGGTCAGGTCACCGATCTGAAACCATTTGTGAAGATGTTGAAGTGAGCTACGGCTATCTGATAAAATCCAAAATTGTCCATAATCCTTCATTGATAGGACAGCCTGAAGCTCCTCATTCATTGCAATTAGCTCACTTCTAAAAACTGAACAAAAGTCAGGTTATGTAAGCTGATTGATATTTTGTCATAAGATGTCACTATATATATATATATATATATATATATATATATATATATATATATATATATACCACTACCAGCACATTCAGCCATTTTGCTACCATCATTAAAAATCTTAGTAGCATTTTCGGGAACATTGGCAATAACTTCCAAAGCTATCTGTTTGAGATGAACTGCCAAAAGTTCTTTTTTAGACACTGGGGAAGAGAAGTTGTAATGAAAATGCACCCCAGAGAGTCTTTCCGAGGGATCCACGCAACACTGCAATGAATGTCGTAGTTTTGCCCGATACCTAAATATTGACCAAAAAACATGTTTTGAACCATTTCTGCAAAGTTTGATTAAAAATAAAAAAGCTAGATATTTGAGTGCTACACCAATTAACACCGAAACCATGATGGATCGAAATTCCATCTGCGAAGCCTATGCCAGACGGAATGAAATAAAATCATTTCTGAAACGGATGAGGACTGAAGATGAGAAATGGTTCACTTACGACAATATTGTGTAAAAACTATCGTTGTCAAAGAGCGGTGAAGCAGCTCAAAGGGTGGCCAAACAAGAACTAACGGCGGCCAGAAAAATTCTACTGTGTATTTGATTGGGACAGACAGGGAATCATCTATTATGAGTTGCTTTCGTATGGCCAAACACTAAATTCAGATCTCTACTGTAAACAACGCTTTGTAGCTAGCGATAGAAAAGAATTGGTCAGAATCGACCAACGGATGAGTAGCTGTGCTCCATCAAGAGAACAACAAGCCACACAAGCCTCTTGCTTGGTTGGGAAATTTTAATACATTTTTTATATAGTCCAAACTTGACAACAAGAGATTACCACATTTATCTAGCACTGCGAAACTTCCTGAGTAATAAGAAATTAGGATCAAGAGAAGAATGGGAAAAATTTATTCTTCTTAAGTGTGGTAGCTATTTTCAGCTTATTTTCTTGTAGGGCCGCTATTTGCACTCGGTAATATTCTGCCAATTCCCACACATGGTCAAGTTTAATTCTCGTTGCTTTTGTAGAAATTCCATTAATATTAAATTCAACAGTTAAATTCTGCAATTGCAAGATTATTAAAACACTTCCAGACAGTAGATTACTTGTCAAGCCCGGCACTCTGACTAAACATGCTGGACCTTTTTAGACTGCGCAGCGACCGATACAGCATCAAGGACAAACGAAGGTGTCCTATTAAGGGATGGGGAAAAGTTGTAGACTCTGTTAGTCACGAGACAAGAACACGAAGAGGGAAAGCGCTGACTCAGATCTTGATGGCATTTCATTTAGTAATAACTGACTTTCATCTAGTAATACAGACTGATAAATTAATTAATCAAATTTATCAGTCTATATTATAACTGATAAATTTGATTAATTAAGCTTATAAATTTTACATATGTATATGTGAGTATGTACGCATATTTATACGTATTTACAGATAAATGCTAATTAAATCAACATAAATTGTGTACATTCACTTTATTTTCCACATCATAACGTTCTTATATTGTATTTTTAATATGATTTTTGTATTATCATAAATCACTGAAGCATAATACACCCAAATTTAATAGAATAAAATTATTTGGATAGATATATTTCCCGTAACAGTTTCTTTCCCAAATAAAACATACAGATGATTAACAATATATTATGTTTCTAATTTTGGCATGTGTATGTAGAAAGGATATAAATTAAAATAGAAATATGTAATTAATTATTCATTCTCTTAAAAAAATCATTAGAATATAAGAAATATTAAAAACATACAACATTTTTAATTTGAATGAGCACAATTTTTTTACTCGTAAATTTTCACATATATTATATAAAATAAATAAATAATGTATTTTTTGGTGAAAATATATGATTAGTAATAATTAAATAGAAGAAATAGTATATCCAACTACACTAAAATCATAGATATTTTAATTTATTTCTACAACATTTAATTTTGTGTGTTCACAATTTATAAATACTTTTCCGTTCTAAGAATCCTATGCTCTAAAAGGCTAATGATAAATATAAAAATCTTAGCTGAATAAAGTGTAGTCATTAGCTTCTAACAAGTTGAAAAAATCACATTAAATATTGCACTTCGCATAATTTTAAATTTCTCAAACATTCTAGAATTGAAATATAATATAGTTTTTAGAAGACATATTTCCATTCGTGTTTTAAGATAAGTATAAAAAAGCATAAATGTAGAAAAGAATAAATAAAAAGAGAATATAAGTATTAAACTCAAGTGAATGTACAATTTATCCTTTGACTATGCTGTCACAAAATTAACTGCATCGCCTTGTATTCCAAAAAGCAAAGGATTTCAAGTTATAGTTTCATTTCCACGTTGTCTAGGTGATATTATTTAATGTTTGAAAATTTCACATTGTCCAGAAGATTATTTACTGTCAAATATATTTCTTCAGACATATTTTTAAAAAATTCATAAATGTGGAAAAAATGAAAAGAAATACGTCGTAGTGGTGATAAAATCTTTTTCCGTAGAATATATAATACAAAATTATACATATTGTATGATATCATTGCTTTATTAAAAATGTTAATTAATTTATTCACCAAAGGTTTTCTTCCTTATTGTTGAAATAATTCTTGATAAATATTGTTTAATAATCAAAATAACTATCAGCATTTTTCCAATTATTAGTGAAAGGTCTTTTGAAGGAAAAAAGTGAAACAAGCGTTGTGCGGATAAAGGAAAACTCAAAAAGAAAATATTAAACAATTGTGAAAATAACATGTATTATATTCGGAATTAAAAATTTTAAAATATGTTTTGAGACAAAGACATTATTTTTTCGATCAAATCCAACACGAGTAAGTTTTTGTTTCATTTGAAACATTATAAGACTATATTATTGTCAAACATGTATGAATATCTGAAACAACATGTAATTAGACGAAATGGAACGGTTTTATAAACACTTCAGTTTATTTTTCCGAATAAACCAAATATAAAAAAAGGAATATGTCTTAAACAATAACATAATTTTCATCGTACTTCTGTTTCCTCAATAAAAAATATATACAGTAATTACAATTACAAATCATTCAATCATAGTGACACTGGATTAAGATGTTTAATAACAATATATTCAAAACTTTTCAACGGGAAATTAATTTATGATTATTACAGAAATTCAAGACTTACTCTCATTACAGCTTTGTTCATCGCTCCAATCCCCACAATCATTTTCGCCGTCACACTTCCATTGTAAAGAAATGCACTTTCCATTATTGCATTGGAATTCTTGAATATCACAATTCATTGAATCTATAATGTGTAGTTTTCAAGAAAATAAAATTAAAATTAATTTCTGATTATTAATGTAAATTATTAACTTGCATGCTTAAACGTATGATATTTTTCTACGAAACTCTAAATTTATTTCATAACAGGGAAATAAAATTGCGACAGATCTAGATTAAGTTAATGCTAATAATACACTACTGGCCATTAAAATTGCTACACCAAGAAGGCGACATGCTACAAACGTGAAATTTATACGAAAGGAAGAAGGTGCTGTGTTATGCAAATGATTAGCTTTTCAGCGCATTCGGTCAAAGCAGGCACCAGTAGCGACACCTACATTGTGTTTAAATGAGGAAATTGTTCAGCCGATTCCTCATACACAAATTGCATTTTAACGCTGTTGCATGGTGAAAAGTTGTTGTGATGCCTCGTGTAAGAAGGAGAAATGCGTACCAGCATGTTTCTGACTTTGATAAAGGTTGAATTGTAGCGTGCAGGGATTGCGGTTTATCTTATCGCAGTATTGATGCTCGCGTCGGTCGAGATCCAATGACTGTTAGCAGAATATGGAATCGATGGGTTCAGGACGGTAATATGGAACGCCATGCGAGATCTCAACGGCCACCTATCACTAGCAGCCAAGAAGATAGGCATATTATCCGCATGGCCGTAATGGATCGTGCAACCACGTCACGAGCCGTGAGTCAAGAAACGGGGTCGTTTAGAAGACAACAAGTGTCTGCACGAAAATTTCGACGACGTTTGCAGCAACATGGACTCTCAGCTCGGAGACCATGGCTGCGGCTTCCCTTGACGCTTCGTCATAGACAAGAGCGCCTTCAATGATGTGATCAACGACGAACCTGGGCGCAGGAATGGCGAGACGTCATCTTTTCAGATGAATCCAGGTTCTGTGTACAGCATCATCATGGTCGCATCCGTGTTTGGTGGCATCGTGGTGAACGCACACAGGCAGCGTGCATTCGTCATCCTCATACTGGCCCATCACCTGGTGTGATGGTATGGGGTCCCATTGGATACACGTCTCGGTCACCTCTTGTTCCATTGACGGTGATTTGAACAGTGCACGTTACATTTCTGGTGTGTTACGACTCGTGGCTCTACCCTTTATTCGTGCCTTGCGAAACCCTACGTTTCAGCAGGATAAAGCCCGATTGCATGTTGCCTGTATTGTACGGATCTTTCTTGATACGGAACATGTTCGGCTCTTGCCCTGGCCCGCATGTTCTCCAGATCTTTCACCACTAGAAAACGTCTGGTCAATGGTTGCCGAGCGACTAGCTCGTCACCAAACGCCAGTCACTACGGTTGATGAACTGTCGCATCGAGTTGAACCTGCATGGGCATCTGTATCTGTACATGTAATCCAATCTCTGTTTGACTCAACGCCCAGGCGTATAACTGCTGTTATTACTGCCAGAGGTGGTTGTTTTGGGTACTGATTTCTCAGGATCTATCCAGTCAAATATGTTTTGAAAATTATATCACTTGTTATTTCTAGTATAATATATTTGTCCAATAAATATCATTTTGTTATATGCATTTCTTCCTGCTGTAGCAATTTTAATGGCCAGTAGTGTAAATGACTTTTTTTTTAATAAAGTTTTTAAGTTTCAATTCCAAGTGTATTATTTATATATACAAACATGTGTGTGTGTATAAAAGTATGTATGGATATATATATATATATATATATATATATATATATATATATATATATATATATAAATATATATATATATATATATATATATATATATATATATAGGCTAATTAAATTAACATATAGTGTAAATATTCAATTTGATTTCCACAGTATAACATTGTTATATTATAGGCTTTTAAAATGATTTTTGTATTATTATAAATCGTTGAAGCATAATACACACAAATTTAATAGGATAAATATATTTGGATAAAATGTTTCTCTCATAAATAAAATATACATATGATTAATAATATTCCGTATTTCGGCACGTGTGTGGGTGGAAAGATTTAAAATAAATATGGAAATCTGATATTTGAATAGTTCGTCAAATATTCAATACAACATAAATGATACTAAAATATTATTGCAAAGTTCTCAATTAACACAATTTTTAATTATAAATGTTTGTATATATAAAAGAAATAAATAATGAATTTCTTACGGATAATTTGATTGGTAATATTTAAATAGTGTTATAGATTAAATAAGGAATATTATATGTAACTATTCTATGATCATTTATATTTAAATTAAGTTTTACAACATTTAATTTTGTGTGCAATATTTGTAAGCATTATTTGTATTTAAGAAAACTTTTCTAAAAGACAAATGAAAACTTTAAAAATCTTAACTTAATGAAACAGTCATTAACTACAAGTTAAAATAATCACATTAACTAACAAAATTTCCAAAAGACAAGGTTGACTAGTCATTGCGGCCTTAGCACATGGTTAAGTTTATGTTATTGAAAGTTAGTTAAATTCACATTTTCAGCAAATTATTTGCTTTCGGTTATATTTATACGGAACTACTTTACAGAAATCCATGAATGTTAAAGAAAGGAAACGAAATTTGTCGACGTAAAAATAAAATATTTTGCGTGGAATATAAACTAGTAAATTATATATGTTATGCGATATTTTTGCCTCATTAGAAACAATGGATAAATCTACTAAGCAAGTATTCTTCCGTAAAGTTGAGATAACTCGAGGTAAATATTTTTAATTAAATAAACATCAAACAACATTTCTCTGATTATTATTCAAATGTCTATTGAAGGAGATAAGTGAAACAGACATTGTGCTGGTAAAGGGAAACTCAAACAAATGCATAAATAACCTATATTATTCGGAGTGAAAATTTTGAAAATATGTTTTAATACAAAGACTAATTTTTTAATCAAATCCAACACGAGTAAGTTTTCCTTGCATTTGAAACATTATAAATTAATATTACTGTAAAATATGTACGAATATCTGAAGCAAAATGTAATTAGACGAAATGGAACGGTCTTACGAACATTTCAATAATTTTCGAATAAACCAAATATAGAAAAAGAAAAATGTTTTCAAAAACAATAAATTAATTTTCATCAAATTTATAGTTCTTCAATAAGTAATATTTAAAGTAATAATAATTACAAGTCATTAAATCATAGTGACACTGGAATAAGATGTTTAATAATATCATATTCAAAACTTTTCACGGGAAATTAATATATGATTATTACAGAAATTCAAGACTTACTCTCATTACAGCCTTGTTCATCGCCCCAATCCCCACAATCATTTTCTCCGTCACACTTCCAATTTAAAGAAATGCACTTTCCATTATTGCATTGGAATTCATGAATACCACAATTCATTAAATCTAAAATGTGTAGTTTTCAAGAAAATAAAATTAATGTCAATTTTTGATTATTAACGTAAAATATGAACTTGCAAGATTAAGTGTATGATATTTTTCATCGAAACTCTAAATTTATTTCATAACCGGAAATTGTTACGGATCTAGATTAAGTTAATACTAATTAATAAATGACTTACCTTGAATACAATTTTTAAGTTTCAATTCCAAGTGTATTTTTTATACATACATACATATATGTGTGTGTCCCAAACGACCGCAAAAAGTCTGCACAGCTAGATTCCTCGTTGGGAGTACATAAAAACTTCCCAAAATATCGTACCTGCACGATCCATACTTTACGAAAAAAATTCGAAAAGCAAAGTATGACGTCACTGCCGAAAACACTTTATCGAACATATCAACAGCAGTATATGCAGCAGCTATCGACGGGCATGCTTTCTAGCAGTTTATAAGGTATTTCCATACCATCGGCCGTACATCAAGTACGTGTCGCAGTACTCACGAATGGAATACATGGACACCATACGAAGACTACCGGTAGCTGCAGGTTGCAGCCTTCTAAATACCAGTTCACCGGCGTTTTAACGTCCCTCCATGGCGTGCATATTGATGACGCAATATGCACGTTGAACATTTTAAACATTATCGTCTGAAAAGATATGTAAATACTGTTGTTGATTTGTCCAAGAAAATTTTTTTCTTTTGTACCGGTAGTGACGTCAGATTTTGTTTTTTGTATTGTCCTCGTAAACTAGTGATTATACAGGAACGCTTCTTTTGGCAGTTTTTATGTACTCCCAACAAGCAATCTAGCTGTGCAGAGTTTATGCAGTCGTTTCGGGACCTCCTGTGTGTGTGTGTGTGTGTGTGTGTGTGTGTGTGTGTGTGTGTGTGTGTGTGTGTGTGTGTGTGTGTGTGTGTGTGTGTGTGTGTGTGTGTGTGTGTGTGTGTGTGTGTGTGTGTGTGTGTGTGTGTGTGTGTGTGTACATATTTATGCTAATATTCTAATTCAATTAACATATACTGTAAATATTCAATTTGATTTCCACAGTATAACATTGTTATATTATTATAGGCTTTTAAAATGATTTTTGTTTTATTATAAATCTTTGCAGCATAATACACCCAAATTTAATAGGATAAATATATTTGGTTAAAATATTTCCAGAAAATGTTTCTGTCCCAAGTAAAACATATAGATGTTTAATAATACTATATTCCATATTTCGGCACGTGTGTGGCTTGAAAGGTTACAAATAAAAATGGAAATCCGATATTTGAATAGTTTTTCAAATATTCAATACAACATAAATGATATTAAAATATTATTGCAATATTCTCAATTAACACAAATTTTAATTACAAATGTTTGTATATATAAAAGAAGTAAATAATGAATTTCTTACTGATAATTTGATTGGTAATATTTAAATAGTGTTAAAGCTTAAATAAAGAAAATTATATGTAACTATTCTATGATCAGTTAAATTTAAATTAAGTTTTACAACATTTAATTTTGTGTGCAATATTCGTAAACATTATTTGTATCTAAGAATACTTTTCTAAAAAACAAATGAAAACTTTAAAATTCTTAACTTAATGAAGTAGTCATTAACTACAAATTAAGATAATCACATTAACTATTAAATTTTTTAAGTATTATTTTTTTTATCTATTGAATTCTAAAATTATTTAAAATTCACAAACTCTTTAAAATCTGACTACAATATAGTTTATTATAAGACATATATTCATTAGTTTTTTAAGATAAATATTAAAAAAGTATAAATATAGAAAAAGATAGCTAAAAAGAGAATATATAAGTTATTACATTTACATTCAAGTACAATTCATGCTTCGAGTATGATGTCAAAAAATTAGACTGTATATAGCCTACTCCCAAAAGACAAGGTTGACTACTCATTGCGGCCTTAGCACATGGTTAAGTTTATGTTATTGAAAGTTAGTTAAATTCACATTTTCAGCAAATTATTTGCTTTCGGTTATATTTATACGGAACTACTTTACAGAAATCCATGAATGTTAAAGAAAGGAAACGAAATTTGTCGACGTAAAAATAAAATATTTTGCGTGGAATATAAACTAGTAAATTATATATGTTATGCGATATTTTTGCCTCATTAGAAACAATGGATAAATCTACTAAGCAAGTATTCTTCCGTAAAGTTGAGATAACTCGAGGTAAATATTTTTAATTAAATAAACATCAAACAACATTTCTCTGATTATTATTCAAATGTCTATTGAAGGAGATAAGTGAAACAGACATTGTGCTGGTAAAGGGAAACTCAAACAAATGCATAAATAACCTAGATTATTCGGAGTGAAAATTTTGAATTCATGTTTTAATACAATTTAATTTTTTGATCAAATCCAACACGAGTAAGTTTTCCTTGCA
The DNA here is from genome assembly GCA_030067965.1 of Latrodectus elegans. NCBI lineage: Eukaryota > Metazoa > Arthropoda > Arachnida > Araneae > Theridiidae > Latrodectus > Latrodectus elegans. The sequence goes on along the minus strand of CM057821.1, from coordinate 16,313,092 downwards.
TTTGAAACATTATAAATTAATATTACTGTAAAATATGTATGAATATCTGAAGCAAAATGTAATTAGACGAAATGGAACGGTCTTACAAACACTTCAATAATTTTCGAATAAACCAAATATAGAAAAAGGTAAATGTTTTCAAAAACAATAAATTAATTTTCATCAAATTTATAGTTTTTTAATAAGTAATATTTAACGTAATAACAGTTATAAGTCATTCATTCATAGTGACACTCGAATAATATTTAATAACAACATATTCAAAACTTTTCAACGGGAAATTAATTTATGATTATTACAGAAATTCAAGACTTACTCTCATTACAGCCTTGTTCATCGCCCCAATCCCCACAATCATTATGTCCGTCACACTTCCAATTTAAAGAAATGCACTTTCCATTATTGCATTGGAATTCATGAATACCACAATTCATTAAATCTAAAATGTGTAGTTTTCAAGAAAATAAAATTAATGTCAATTTCTGATTATTAACGTAAAATATGAACTTGCAAGATTAAGTGTATGATATTTTTCATCGAAACTCTAAATTTATTTCATAACCGGAAATTGTTACGGATCTAGATTAAGTTAATACTAATTAATAAATGACTTACCTTGAATACAATTTTTAAGTTTCAATTCCAAGTGTATTTTTTATACATACATACATATATGTGTGTGTCCCAAACGACCGCAAAAAGTCTGCACAGCTAGATTCCTCGTTGGGAGTACATAAAAACTTCCCAAAATATCGTACCTGCACGATCCATACTTTACGAAAAAAATTCGAAAAGCAAAGTATGACGTCACTGCCGAAAACACTTTATCGAACATATCAACAGCAGTATATGCAGCAGCTATCGACGGGCATGCTTTCTAGCAGTTTATAAGGTATTTCCATACCATCGGCCGTACATCAAGTACGTGTCGCAGTACTCACGAATGGAATACATGGACACCATACGAAGACTACCGGTAGCTGCAGGTTGCAGCCTTCTAAATACCAGTTCACCGGCGTTTTAACGTCCCTCCATGGCGTGCATATTGATGACGCAATATGCACGTTGAACATTTTAAACATTATCGTCTGAAAAGATATGTAAATACTGTTGTTGATTTGTCCAAGAAAATTTTTTTCTTTTGTACCGGTAGTGACGTCAGATTTTGTTTTTTGTATTGTCCTCGTAAACTAGTGATTATACAGGAACGCTTCTTTTGGCAGTTTTTATGTACTCCCAACAAGCAATCTAGCTGTGCAGAGTTTATGCAGTCGTTTCGGGACCTCCTGTGTGTGTGTGTGTGTGTGTGTGTGTGTGTGTGTGTGTGTGTGTGTGTGTGTGTGTGTGTGTGTGTGTGTGTGTGTGTGTGTGTGTGTGTGTGTGTGTGTGTGTGTGTGTGTGTGTGTGTACATATTTATGCTAATATTCTAATTCAATTAACATATACTGTAAATATTCAATTTGATTTCCACAGTATAACATTGTTATATTATAGGCTTTTAAAATGATTTTTGTTTTATTATAAATCTTTGCAGCATAATACACCCAAATTTAATAGGATAAATATATTTGGTTAAAATATTTCCAGAAAATGTTTCTGTCCCAAGTAAAACATATAGATGTTTAATAATACTATATTCCATATTTCGGCACGTGTGTGGCTTGAAAGGTTACAAATAAAAATGGAAATCCGATATTTGAATAGTTTTTCAAATATTCAATACAACATAAATGATATTAAAATATTATTGCAATATTCTCAATTAACACAAATTTTAATTACAAATGTTTGTATATATAAAAGAAGTAAATAATGAATTTCTTACTGATAATTTGATTGGTAATATTTAAATAGTGTTAAAGCTTAAATAAAGAAAATTATATGTAACTATTCTATGATCAGTTAAATTTAAATTAAGTTTTACAACATTTAATTTTGTGTGCAATATTCGTAAACATTATTTGTATCTAAGAATACTTTTCTAAAAAACAAATGAAAACTTTAAAATTCTTAACTTAATGAAGTAGTCATTAACTACAAGTTAAGATAATCACATTAACTATTAAATTTTTTAAGTATTATTTTTTTTATCTATTGAATTCTAAAATTATTTAAAATTCACAAACTCTTTAAAATCTGACTACAATATAGTTTATTATAAGACATATATTCATTAGTTTTTTAAGATAAATATTAAAAAAGTATAAATATAGAAAAAGATAGCTAAAAAGAGAATATATAAGTTATTACATTTACATTCAAGTACAATTCATGCTTCGAGTATGATGTCAAAAAATTAGACTGTATATAGCCTACTCCCAAAAGACAAGGTTGACTACTCATTGCGGCCTTAGCACATGGTTAAGTTTATGTTATTGAAAGTTAGTTAAATTCACATTTTCAGCAAATTATTTGCTTTCGGTTATATTTATACGGAACTACTTTACAGAAATCCATGAATGTTAAAGAAAGGAAACGAAATTTGTCGACGTAAAAATAAAATATTTTGCGTGGAATATAAACTAGTAAATTATATATGTTATGCGATATTTTTGCCTCATTAGAAACAATGGATAAATCTACTAAGCAAGTATTCTTCCGTAAAGTTGAGATAACTCGAGGTAAATATTTTTTAATTAAATAAACATCAAACAACATTTCTCTGATTATTATTCAAATGTCTATTGAAGGAGATAAGTGAAACAGACATTGTGCTGGTAAAGGGAAACTCAAACAAATGCATAAATAACCTAGATTATTCGGAAAATTTTGAATTCATGTTTTAATACAATTTAATTTTTTGATCAAATCCAACACGAGTAAGTTTTCCTTGCATTTGAAACATTATAAATTAATATTACTGTAAAATATGTATGAATATCTGAAGCAAAATGTAATTAGACGAAATGGAACGGTCTTACAAACACTTCAATAATTTTCGAATAAACCAAATATAGAAAAAGGTAAATGTTTTCAAAAACAATAAATTAATTTTCATCAAATTTATAGTTCTTTAATAAGTAATATTTAACGTAATAACAGTTATAAGTCATTCATTCATAGTGACACTCGAATAATATTTAATAACAACATATTCAAAACTTTTCAACGGGAAATTAATTTATGATTATTACAGAAATTCAAGACTTACTCTCATTACAGCCTTGTTCATCGCCCCAATCCCCACAATCATTATGTCCGTCACACTTCCAATTTAAAGAAATGCACTTTCCATTATTGCATTGGAATTCTTGAATATCACAATTCATTAAATCTAAAATGTGTAGTTTTCAAGAAAATAAAATTAATTTCAATTTCTGATTATTAATGTAAAATATTAACTTGCATGGTTAAACGTATGATATTTTTCGTCGAAACTCTAAATTTATTTCATAACAGGGAAATAAATTGTTTAATGATTAATTTCGTTCTAATGAAGAATGAATGGCTTTGAATATCATTTTTAAAATTCAGTTCCATGTATATCATATAAAGATGTAAAATAAAAAGTAATATTATTATATATAATTATATAATATAATATTATATTTATATATAGATATACATATACGAGGGTCACTCTGAAATTTTTGAGATACAACTAGGTTTTTAAAGTTATACTTAAAAATTTTAGTGGTGTTTAAAGTAGCCTCCTCCAGCATCAATACACTTTTGTAGACGAATTTTCCACAGAATAAATACCTCAAGCCATTCATTTCTTGGAATAGATGAAAAAAATGCATTTATGGCCACATCAATCTCATCTTCTGAAAGAAAACGACGTCCACGTAAGTTCTTTTTTAGATAAAGTATAACTAAAAGTCGCACATAGCTATATCAGGTGAATTCGGTGGATGTTCAATCACTTTAATTTGTTTTTGTTTAAGAAACTCAACTGTTAATCCGGCTGTATGTAAAGACACATTGTCAGTGTGAAGCATTAGTATCCTAACATTCAGTTCTTGTAGAATTTCTGGAAGACATTTAGTGGTATACCAGTTTGCTGTTACTGTCTTCTGTCCTTCCAACTTGATGGCTTTGACCAATCCCGTACTTCTGAAGAAAACGGCATACATCACTTTTTATGGTGCGTGTTATTTTTTCCCCATTGTCGGTGTGGGATCATCTTCAAAGACCCATACTTTGCTTTCTTGACGTGTTGGAAAGTCATAAAACGGTATGTACGCTACATCACTTGTTACAATTTTAGAAATGATGCTGTGGCTACCATCATTTAGCAATTTAAGAGTTTCTTTACTTATTCTGACACTCTCTTCTTTTTGGTGCTCAGCTAGATTATGTTGAACCCAACAGCAAACTACTTTTTTCATATGCAATTCTGCATGAATGATTTTGTGTATGGCTGCGGATCCAATGCTAAGTTCCTTCTGTATCATTTGATAGGTACAGCGATTATTATCCATTAACATTTTTCGTATAGCAGACACATTATCCGGGATAACGCAGACGGCGGCTTTCCTTTTCTTCATCCTGAAGAAAATTGCGACCTCTTCTTAATTCTCTAAACCATCTGAATACAGTAGCACGAACTGGAGATTCCTCACCAAATGCTAATTGCAACCGTTGAACGCATTCTTCTTGATTTAATCCTGATTTAAAATCATAGCGTGAAAATATTCTCGTGTCAACTCCATTTTCTATTCTGTTTAAAATTTATTCTACGCTAAACAAGTTGAAGTAAGTCAGTAAAAAATCGTCTTCTGTGTTAAAATAGTTTGTATTTAAAAATTAAACCGTTAATTTTATTTTGTAAATTCGCGCCTTCGCGTATCTCAAAATCGCAGATTAACCCTCGTATACATACATACACACACACACATTTATATATATATATATATATATATATATATATATATATATATATATATATATATATATATATATATATATATATATATATATATATATATATATATATATATATATATATATATATATATATATATATATATATATATATATATGTATATATATATATATATATATATATATATATATATATATATATATATATACATATATATATATATATATATACCATGATGGAACTAGTCAGATCAAAAAGAGAAAAAAAGTTTTGTATTTGGCTTTGTGAACCAAGTCAAGCAATATATTAAATGGTGACAAATGTTTTAAATTTTAAATTATGGCAAAGTAACGTTTATTTTCAAAACATTAGCTTATATTGCTCATTCGCAAGATTTGGGTAAATAAAATAATGATGTCAGTTTTCTTATTTTGTAAAACTGAGTTTTACGATTAAAAAAGTTGTTTCTATATAATGAATTTTTGGTACTTTTCCATTTCGCCGTCGCAGGTTATGAAGTGGCCAAAAATCATACAACCAGCGCTAGAGGGAATACTTCCGCTGGTATCCTTTTACTGCTACGTTTTCAAAACATGTGACGACCTTTTACTATCAACAACTTTATTTCAACTCATTTTTTTATCCATTTCATAATATTATGCTATGTTGCTATATATACAAATTTAATAATTTTATGAGTAGCGCCAAAACCGTTCCATGAGTATTATGTTAAAAGCTATTAAGGAAAATATCGAAAAAGGATATGTAATATATTCTGATTCGTGGAAATCATATTGCAGTAAAAAACTAGAACAGGAAAGTTTCCAACATTTCAAAGTGAACCAGAAATACAATTTTGTCGATCCGGAAACTGGAACGTATACGTAAAATATAGAAAGACTGTGTTGTAGTGCCAAATGGCGAAATAGGAAGAGCAGAGGAACGGCACGTCATCATTTGAAAAGTTATCTCGTGGAATTTATGTAGAGAAGGAAACGATAGATCCATTGGAAAATATTTAAAAGATGTTAAAGTGCTTATGCCTCCAAAGTAAAAAATTATTATAGCTAACATTTTTTGTGTATACTGTGTATTTTCACCAATTTGCGACTTGATTGGCACTTGGCGAGATTTGCGCCGGTGAAATGGAAAAGTACCGAATTTTCTATTTTAATGAAGTGAACAGGGAATATAATAGATCCTAGCAAGTGCATTTGGAAGGAACTAAATCATCAAGTCCGTCCAAAATATTTTAAATATGTGTGATTATACTCTTAATTCAAAACAATGAATATAAAATCTTGAATTATTTTCAACTAAATTCCGTACATCTATAGCTTAGCATTAGTAAAGAAAATAAATACACTGAAGATAAGCAATGTATAAACATTAATATGCGGTTAATCAAATATATTCTTCTTTTGATCCAAATGTATACATTTTTAAAGAAAAAATGCATCAGTTTATACCTTAACAACAAGAAAATTAAAATGCACTTACTTTACATTTAAACATGCTGCAAATTTTGAAAAAAAATGCTGGGAGAAAAACCAATTTATAATCATATAAAGGATTCACTAACAATTCCATGAAACTAATGGAAAAACTCTTTACATGGAATTTTTTGAATTCTTTAAAATTTTCGAGATCAATACCAACTGTTTTGCTAAACAAGCTACGCAAAAACAAGTTCATGAATGCATGGGGCTGTGCAAGCAAGATTTACACGACGATTTTAGATGGTGTTTGACTTTTGGGGGTGTTTAACCTAATAGACTTTGGTCTAGCTCTGCTAATCAAAGAAAACTTGCGACAACAAATTAAAAATAAGTTTGATAAAAAAAATCTTAATTTTTCAAGATTATTCAGATTGTTCAGACTTATTTTATTCTAGGTCATTTATTATGATTATATTCTAACTCACTTATTAAGAGATCTCTGTCTGATTATTACTCTGCCTCATTTATTATGGTTACATTGTTAGATTTAGATTTTAAACAGTTTGTGAAATTTAAAATTTTGCAAAAAGCAATATTTAATGTGATTAAATGATTAAAATAGTCATTCACTTGTTAGAAGTGAATGACTACTTTATTAAGTTAATATATTTATATTTTTCATTTGCCTTTTAGCAAAGTATTCTTAGAAACAAAAGATACTTACAAATATTGCCCACAAAATTAAATGTTGTAAAAATTAATTTACATATCAATGATTATAGAATAGTTAGATATATATATATATATATATATAATTTTATCTTTTTATTCCTTACTATTGAATTATTACCAATCACATTTTCCTTAAGAAATGCATTATTTTTTCTTTTGCAAACATTTATAATTAAAAATTTCGTATATTCAAATGAAAATTCTAGTATAATTTTAATATCATTTATGTTGTAATGAATACTTTAAAAACCATTCAAACATCATACCGTATTTCTATTTGTATTTATATCCTTTCCACACACGCATGCTAAAATTGGAAGCACAATATTATTAATAATATTTATACATTATTTGGGAAAAAAACTGTTACGGGAAATATTTTATCCAAATAAAATTTTTGTATATTATGTGTCAAATTGAATATATATACTTTATGTTAATTTAATTAGCATAAATAGGTATAAATATGCATATATATATATATATATATTATATATATATATATATATATATGCATATTTATACCTATTTATGCATATTTATGCCTATATTATTATTTTTATTATTATTATATTACTCAATAAGATGCCCCACAAAACTTTATCAAATGCTCCATTTGAAAGGAAATATTTAATTCAAGCATTTTCTTTAATATAAAACAACTACTTTATACAATAAACCAACTATTGGATTTCGTGATAATGCTTTGGTTACATTTGATAGAAAAAAAGCAACAAACAAAGTAAAATATATTGTAGTGACTCACTCAATGTAAATCTCAATTGTTTTCTTATTTATATAAATCTTCAGCATTCAGTTATTTATGTAAATCTTTCAAGTAAAAGACATATATAAACTCCTGAATAATAAACAGTGATATTTGGGAAAGGAATTATTACAAAATAAAACTGTTTTGTAAATATATTAATGAATTTTAAAATGTATTTAACTAAACAAAAACTGTTTAAAATATTTTAATTAAAATTTGTACGTTTTGTATAAAATTATGTTTTAAAATGAAGGTATTTAAAATGATTCATTACACAGTCAAAAGATTTTGCTGTCTAGAACTTTTTCTAAATTATAGATTTTTCAAGAGTCATGAAACCATTCACATTTTTTACTAGCTATCAACAGGATAACTTAAATCTCTTTAAAATAATGAATTCATTTTCTGATAAGTATTTAATTTTGGTTACACAGCAGAATACATTAATCTTTCAAAATAATGGCATATATACAGGCTATAGATTGCTTATAAAGTGTATTATTTCCAAGACTACATTTACTTTTGATTTTACAAATCCTGCGTTTTTATGAGGAAAATAATTTTTTCAAAATTATAATTATTATATAATACTTATGAATATGATACGATACTTATGAATTATGAATAATATTACAATTCTTATTCTATAATTATCGTTTCAATGTAAGAAATTATATTCTACATAATATTATTTTCATGTATATTAAATAGTACATAATCAATATTTAATGTGAGATTACATATACTGGTGCATTCAAAGGATATATTTGTAAAATATAAAAACAGTATTTTAGATAAGAAAAATTTGACTTAATAAAGCATGCTTCCAAGATTGGCAAATACCAACATATTATAGTTTAAAATTCTATATCTTTATTAAGCGAAATAGTTATTGCACACTAAAGTTTAACGGCACAGTTTAACGACAAATAAAACAAATGTAACTAAAAAACAATTCCATCTTCACTTAATTGTTAATGATGATGAATGCAATGATAAATAAAAATAAAGCATTATTTTTTTCAGAAAATGTTTTCTTTATAAAAATGTTTTCTTTTATCATAAGAAAATTATATTGCCTACATTTTATTGCTAAAAATAAGAGTATACTGACTCATTAAGAAATTAAATTTCTTTAAAAGCAATATAAGATCTAAAAGAAGAAGACCACACTTTCATGGCTATAGCGCGTTGTGATTCCGAAATTCCGTCCACGTACTGGGAAGGTGAACTCATCCTTTCATCCCAACAGCAGGTCGCGAAAACTAAGTACCAAACATGCTTGGGAACTAATACTGGTGATTTTGAGTTAGGTTAAGGACACAGTCTTCACATATACTTCGTATCCCAAGCCCCTCAGTCATTAAAACTGATAAGAATACTGTAGGTCATTGCCTTCTTATGGGCTTTTGTGTCACTGAACATAATTTAGTTTAGTGCAACAATTAAAAAGAACTTTATTTAAGACAAAATAATGTTATATTGTTTGTAAATAATGTAAAAAAGCAATGTAAAATGCATGAATTCTCTAAATTTACTTTTCTTTATTTTTTAACCACATCTATAATCATAATAAGTGAACCAAAATAAAATAAATCTGAGGAAATTAAGATTCCTTCAAATTTATTTTAAGTTAATATATTATTACTTATTAATTTGTCTACTGACTCATACGGAGAAAAAGTGCAGCTTCTGTAGTCTGAAGACGGGAGCACCGTGATAAAGAAGACTGTCTTGGCTCCATGCCTGTTATTGTTAGCTGGGAATTATGGAGTGGCCTTTCCGCCTTGGGTGATCCTACCAGGAGTAAACAACTTGGCCCAGTTCTATTCCTACTTTATATGAATGACATACCAAAAACAAACCAAAATAAATTAGCACTTTTTGCAGATGATACATCCATACTTAGAAGAGGTTACTTAAATAACTCCCTTATTGAAAATCTAAATTTGTATATAAATTTAATTGTAAAATGGAACACCCCCTTGCCACGGTGAGCCCACTAACAAGACTAAGAGTATATAGATCACCGAACTGGCAGCGGAGTTTTCATCGATATTTCTCACGACAAATTCTCTCTTAATTAATGGAATCCCGACTTCTGTTCGGTTTTTGTAACAAACTAATAACCATTAACATCGGATTAGAATCCATCATGAGTGAAACTAATTATAGTGATGTCTAGATATTAACTGATAGCCTCAGTTCAATTCAACATCTGCAAAAATGGACCTGTTTGGGAGACCAAACAAGCCTTTCTTTTCTACACAAGCTTAAAATTGTCTCCCTTCGGCATAATACCTATTTTCAATTGATCCCGTCTGACGTGGATATTGAAGGCAATAAAATAGCAGACACTTTAGTAAAGGAGGGCTGAGGTCATCCTACTCCTTCTTCCGCGCTACCTACTTTGAACTCTTTTCCCTGTGAAAAGTCCAGATTAAAACCGATTTTCAGGTACCTTTGACTCACCACTTCTACAAGGGTAGAAAGCCGGGTCCTTCTCTGGCTCTTTCCTGTGATAAAAAATCCAGCACTTGATTTGTACGTCTTGCCTCTGGCAATCTGAAATGTCTCACTTTTTTAGAGGGTAACAAGACCATCCCCTTCTGTCCTAACCGTCACCAAGCTTCTCCTGAGCATATCCTGAATTGTATGAATATACTATGGCACGATATCTACACTTCTTCCATCCTTGTCATTGATATCCTCTCCGTTAACGGATTTCTTGATTTGGTCTGACTCCATCAGACCCCTTGGAGATAAGCAACAGCAACTTACTAATTAAATTTTACCACATATTTTATCAGTCTAGCTAAAGTGACAATTTATATGTAGATAGATAGATAGATATAGATATTGTGTATAGTACTTGTAAACATTTTTCCATTGTAAAAAAAAACCTTTGTGAGAAAGCAAATTAAAAAAATATAAAAATGTTAACTTATTCAAATAATTATTAACTTCAAACAAGTTGAAATGATTACATTAAATATTGCATTTTGCAGAACTTTAAATTTCCCAAACTCTTTAGAACTGAAATATAGTTTAGTTTAATATGAGATATATTTTCATTCATTTTTTAAGATACATATAAAAAAAGCATAAATGTAAAACAGGACAAATTTAAAGAGAATATAAGTACTTCAATTTATATAAAGTCAAGTGAATATATAACTTGCGCGTTGACTATGACGTCACAAAATTAGCTGTAAAGCCTTAGGTAAAATTCCAGGAGAGCTCACCCCCTTGGGGACAAACTGGAAAAAAGTCCCAAGCCACAACGAAAATACAGAAATAGTTTATTTTACTACATGTAGTGTATCGAAGTACGGTTATTAAGATTAACGAAGTCCAAAATTTTCGCCAACCAAAATCATTAGATCCAAGGATGTGGCCTCTGCTGGGATCCAAACTAGCCTTCTATTCCTGGAAGACAATGCTGACTAGTCATTACTGCATTTACACGTTAATTTTATTTTATTGAAAGTTTGTTAATTTCACAGTGCCAGCAAATTATTTGCTTTCAGTAATACTTCTACGGAACTACTTTAAAGAAATCTATGAATGTTAAAGAAAGGAAACGAAATCTGCCAGAGTGACGATAAAATCTTTTTGCACAGAATATTGAATATCAAAACATATATGTTATATGATATTATTACTTGATTAGAAACAGCTGATAAGTCTACTAAGCAAAAGTTTTCTTTTTCATCATTGAAATAACACTTGATAAATATTTTTTATTAATCTAAATATTTGACAGCATTTATCTGATTATAAGTCAAAGGTCTTTAGAAGGAGAAAATATATATTGTAACTATTGTTCCGCTGGTAAAGAAAAGCTCAATAATTTTTTTTCTTCCTATTAAATGCAATTCAAACATTTTTTATTTCCTTACTTGCATTTTTTTATATGTGTGTGTTTCAAAATGCATGAAATATATACATAATATGAGAGTTTTCAAACTGTATAAAGTGTATAAAGAATTTATATGAAATATAAATTTTATATACCTATTTTTTTCGAACTTTTAACATTTATATACTTCTATATAAGTTTCTAAAATTACAAAAAATTTTGTCTACATCTAAATACAATCAGTTAAATATTTTATTAGAGATTTTTTAAGCAATTTCTTGATTGTTATATTATTTTAATCACTAATATTTTTATGACTGTTTCTAATACCCCTTAACAATATTAAGAGCTTTAAGATAAAAAAAATTCCAATATCTTATAGATGATGAATTTTAAATTTTTCAGAATTATATGTAATTGGGTTTAAAATAGGAACAACTTTCAAAACTGAAACCCTGAATATTACTAGAAATTCTCGCACATTTTACTTTATATTGATAATATCTGAAGAATGAATTTAAAAAGCATCTTATTTCAAATGCATTTTTTTGGTAATGAGTGGAAAATCACACAATCTAAAAATGTACAGAAATATTTTATTTACTTTTATTTTTCTTAATTATAATCATTATTCTTATTAGTTTAATGTAATTAACATTTTTATTAATTTGGTAGTAATTATTATTAGTTGTTTTGGAAGTTGTCATGCGAAAAACATGTAATTCATATTATAAATATAACATTAATTCATATTATATATATATATTTGAGAAAAATTGATGTGCTGGTTTTCAAAAGTTTGTAAGGGAAAAATTTGAATATTTCTGATAAAAATCATCTACAATACATTTATTGGGTGAGATTTACTGTACGGTCACTCTTGACCCGTTTTTTTAACGCCAAATTTGGCGAACATTTTTACTCGAAACCCGGCAAACTAGTATTTTGGCAACGCTATTTGTCATGAATATTTACCAATTTAAATTCATTAATATAAAATTAAATCAAAAAATTTTATGGATAATTTAACATATCAACATTATTATTTTACCATTGGTGTTTGAAATTCATAAATCTGCGTTTTTTGTTAATTTTGTAAATTAGTTGAGCATATTCTTAAATATCAACAATGTATAAAATATTTGTCACTATTTCAGCCATTTTCCTTCCACTGTTTTTTTTTTTTTTTTTTTTTTTTTTTTTTTTGTCGGAAATTTGTCATGCAGTCACCCTAGGCGACTTTTTCTAAATTTCGCCAAGAGTGACCGTACAATAAATTCTTACCCATTAATTTAGTATAAATTTATAAATTATAAATTTCGATAAAGATTAAAAGCAAATTAATACAGTTATGTTTAAATACAGGGACTACCAATATGAAACATTTTCTGCACATTTAATATAAATTATTGTTAAAATGAATTATTTAAAGTTAAAGAAAATTGGTGATTTAATTCTGTTTAAATATGAGAAAAAATTGTATGGATGTTTTAGTAAATCACATTTCAAGTTGAGTAAAAGTGCCTATATTAGGTTTCATTAATGATATGACTATTAATTAATTACTGAAGCTTCTAGAAGTAAACATACTGTGCTTGCTTATAATTTATTACTTTATTTAATTTACCAACATTTGAATAAGAAATGCACGTGAGCGAAGTTGTTTTTACCCTTTAGAGAGCTGGAAGCTCAAAAAAGGGAATACTTGAAGAAATGTATACCAGCGGTGGGCAAATATTTTTTATCGAGCAGTTGACTGATGATCCCAATAAAAAAATGGAATATTTTACTATCATTTAAAATAGTTTAATGTGCTTTTTAGTAGTGCTTATTTATTAATTATTCTTTTTTCCAAATGGCCAAGCAAAATACAAATAACTGAAGCTTACAAAAATAAGTTAACTACAGAAAATAGAAACTAGTCTTTTGCCTAAAAAGTGATCTTGCCTCCCAATATTTCGCTTCCATCATTGATCAGCAAAGAGCCCCACAAAGGATCAAATGGTCCCTATCCAATACTTCTCCAGAGTCACAAAGAGGACAAGAACTAAAAGTTACAAAAAGTAAACTACAGAAAGTGGAATGTAATCATTTTCCTAAAAAGTGATCTTGCCTCCCAACATCTCGCTTCCTCCATTGAGCAGAAAAGAGCCCCACAAAGGGGCAGATGGTCCCTGTCCATTACTTCTCCAGAGCCGCAGAGTATACAGTAAGAATGCCCAAGAACTTTGAATGAAAGGCTAGGCAAGTATGTCCTGTTGTTTGACGAAAGGTGGCAACTGCATTTTGTCTTTATAAATCAGGAATAAGAGAAGAACCTACACTACTATAGCGTTTTTAAGCTAAACAAGTCAGTAGGTCTTTTGAGACATTGGAATCAAATAGATGCTTTAGAAACAGTTTAATCATCCAATACGAGAGGGGTGTGGAAGGATGTTAAATAAGACCCGCACCTTTTTTTAGAAGGATGTCTGCTTGCTCATTGCCCCATAAACCACAGTGGCCGGCCACCCACTGGTATTAATTATTCTTGAACTTTAACAATTATTTATTATTATTATCTTCTTTTCTGTAACAATTATTGTGCTAAGAAATATGCAGTGTGAGATGTATCAAAACTGTTTGACTTTATAGTAAACAGCAAAAGCAACTGTTATGCAATTATATATTTTTAAATGGCCAAAAAGGACTATATTAATAGTTTATCTATGCATTCAAACTGCATAACTGTACTCTTTTTTGTATTGGAATAATAGTTATAGTATGACATATTTGTGAATATTTTCATTATTCGTAATGACATGTCTGCACCACAGACCACTGCTTGTCAACAATTACTCAACAGATTCAATAATTAGACAGACAGTTTTCTTCAAAGGCTGGAATATACTGCGGTCGGTTCAATGTTGCATGGAGTATGGGTAGCAAAAATATTATCGAATACACTGCTTATTGTAAAGTTGTGTCTGTAAATTTTAACAATATTGTGAAATATAAGTACTTTCATAGTCCCAAATTTTAATATCTTTTGGTGTATAGCTTATTTTTCTTTTTCAATACTCCTCCTAATAATATATTAGTTGCATCTGCAGCAACATAGTTGTCTGATGATAACTTCACAATGTGAAAAATAATAATTCGAAACTTTGTTTACTGTTCTCAAAAGTCTTTTAACATTCGAATATATTATAAAAAGAGAATAATTAGATCAGAGTTCCATAGTTTTGATCGGAAGAAATAATTCAATACAGTGGTTATTGTTTTGTGCATAAGTTCAAACATTATTGTGAAACATAAGCAATTTCTTAGACTTCAAACTTAATAGCATTTGACGAATGACCAGTTTTTATTTGTTAATTCATTTTCTTGAAATATATTAATTACATCAGGAGTACATTTTTTCAATAGTGATTTCATTGTGAAAATAATTTTATTTTACCTATGGTCATTGGATTGACACACTTTTTTTTTGTTTCATTAAGTATAAAAAATTCAACAATGAAACAAAATCACTTGCGAGATTTGGTTATAATTACGTACCCTTTGGTTTGGCAAAAACGTAGGGGATAAATTTTGGTGATGAAATTTATTTTTTAGTAGCCCTACTACTTTAAGCTTTAAAGTAGCAGCATCAGCCATGTTGGCGCCAACAAATCAAAGGGTACCCAATTGTAAACTTTTACCCACCTGAGATAATGTGTGTAATGTTTCACGCCAAGATATGAAGCATGAGTTCCATTCTACTGGGATAATTATTTCATACCACAGATATGAATCTGATTTAAAAGATGATATTATGGATATCTTTACATTAATTATTGGCACATAACAGTTTAAAAAGGTTAAATTGCTTGAGAGTGTCACCTCATTCTGGTAATTGAGCTTGGACTGAATAAACAGAAACACTTGAGGGAATTATATATTTTTAACTAAATAACATCACACATACCAAAGCTAAATAAAAAGAATACTAATAATTTACAAATCAATTGGAAAAAATATATTACATGAATTCCTCTTTCTTAAAATTTTATTTGAATTTGTTTCACCCTTTAATTTACTAATATTAATAAAATGTTTTACTATCAAATGTTATATAATTAGTTTACTTATTCATTTAAACGTATTCAAAATAAATTTCAGTATAACATAGATCTTAGATAGATTTTTCATTGTGAATATTTTTAATGAAATAATAAGTTAAAACTTACTTTTTTTACAATTAAAATGAGGATATTCATCGTATATAAACTTTCTGAAAAAATTATTCAATTCATAAGAAAGTTGTTTAAAAAATATTTCACTTCTATAGTTTTGCTTCATTTTATAATATTTCAAAAATGTATTGAGACACATTTTTAAAATGAATTTTAAAAAGGCATTACATTTTTAAGGAACTTTTATGGTGATTAGATTTCTCTATTCCTTGACACCAAGTACCTCATATTTACAAATAAAATTATAATTTCGTTGACAATAATCTCTATGAGAAATTTGGATGATTTAAACTTGCCCTTCAATGTAAAAAAAAGCATGCATAGTAAATATTGCAAGATATGTGTAAAGGTAGATTGATATAGATAAAATTAATTTATTCTTTGAAAGTAAAATATTGAATGCAACTTTTTGAAATGACTTCTACAAATCATTAACTCAATGAAGAATTTCATTTTAAACAAATACACGTGCAACTTTGAGGTATTAAAAATAAAATATAACATCGCTTACAAACGATCATTTTTCACAAAACATTTATTTGTCCATGTTCAAAGAGGGTTTTGAAAAAATAAGTTATATTATTTAAAATTTATTTTTTATTCAAATTAAATGCAAAAACATCCTCCATTTAAATTTTCATTTATGCCATTTTGAGAGTGAAACATGAAAAGTAGCCAATCACAAAAACTGAATGTAAATTTCTAGAATATATTGATTAACAAAAATGTTATCTTTAGCGTTCCAACAAAACATTTCGTTCATATTTAACATAATTTTATAAACATCAGAAGCAACGAATGATATGTATTTACATTTATAAATTATATAAGTGAAACACAAGCTAGTTTATTATTAAGATAAATAAAATAAACAAAATTATGTTTACATTAGGATTACATATAAGATTTGTTAGACTTACATTTAAGATTTATTGAGCTTGTTGTTGTTAGTATTTTGCTAACTTCCGATCCTTTCTGGTACATTTAAACCTCTTGGCACTACATGAAGTGGAATTAATGATTGCTTACATAAGAATGGAAGCCCAGTTTGTGTGCCATCATTGCCTTAAAGATGACTTTTTTTATAATTCAGAAGCTGGACCCAAGCAAAAGACTTTTAGATTTGTCAAACCCCATTTCGAAGTACATTATTGAACCCAATAATGAAAAGGTGTTCATTCATTGAATATTTTTTAATTCCAATGGCCAGGCAAAAAATAAAGAACTATAGGCTACAAAAGAGTAAACTACAGAAAACAGACTGAAGATGATTATAGATTGTTCAGAATTTACTATATTTAGTGATTACAATTATGGTTACAGTGTTTCGACATCAGAAATAACTCTAGTTTTAGTTACTCCTAAATAATATACAAATTTATTATATTTTCATAGGTAACTGTATGAATTATTTTGCAAATAAATCATTAACAACCATTTCTCATGTTGCATATTTTTGTAATGCTACTTATATTTCCATTTTCTTGTATTGATTAATCAAAAGGAATCAATAAATATGGCATAGGATTTAAATGCAGTAAACTGCAAAAGTCAATTTCGTCTTTTACTACATCTAAGTTTTCCTTAGATGTAGTATATCCTTTTTTACTAAAACATTTTTCCCATATTAATTAAAATTTTCTTTTCCATTATATTCCTCGTAATTTTTCCATTGTATTTCTCGTTATGTATTCATTAATATTTAATATTTAGTAGACATTATATATTCTCATACTAATTAAATCGAAATCTGATTCAATACAGAATTGTCAGCTTCATAACATTTAGTTCAATGGTCCGTGGACTCAATCCCGCCGGGAGCTTGGCGATTTTCATTGTATGCCAATCCACTTAACGACAGAAATAATGCATCTTATTTACATTTCATTTACTTTAATTTTCAAAATCTAGTTCTGCTTAATATATGAAAAAAGACATGTATTATTCACTGAGTTTGATGATTCTCTTATTCTGAAGTCTTCCTTTAAGAAGATATAAAATGACATATGCACAAATTCATTTTTATGGATCCCAAATTTTTATCATAAGCTTTGGTGTTCGAAAAAAGACTAATAGATAATATTTAATCGTCTTCATATTTTGTTTACTACACAAAATTATAACAAAAATTAAATAGCTAAAATTGATAAAAAATTCTTAAAGTGTCGACAAAATAAATCAATCAGCTAAAATAATTTTTAAAAATTATCAATACAAGAGATACATTTTAAAAAATATATTATCATGTAAAGAGAAAAGTTTTATTAAATGCTTTGTAACTAAAAATATATTTACTTTTATTTTTATCACAATGTGCTTATAACACACATTGGGAAAAACTATTAATTTATAGAATTATTTTTTCCTTTTTATAATAAACGATGCATATATATGAATCATTTAAATGATAATAATCTTATAAGTAATAGTATTTAAAATGTCATATCACCTGATGCAGTTCCTACTGATATTAAAAAAGAAATTACGAGGAAACGTTTCAACCACATGTTGAAGATTCCGCTGTTAGAATATTTTTCTCATAAATATTCAGCTATCGATTCTAAATTCATTCCTTATCTCCCAACTGAAGATTGAATGTCATCACTTTTTTTAAACTTTCAACATCAATATAAAAAAATCCAAATATTAAAAATCATTAAATTACTCTAAATAAGATAACAAACTCTTCAAACTTGCGTCATATGAATATGCTATTTGAAATGTAAGCTACTTTCACTATAAAGTATGTGCGAAAGAGTATTATTATTGATTATAAATTATTGTCAGTAAACTCTGTAAATAAAGGTGATTAGCTTCAGTCTAGAGAGAGATTTAAAAAAAATTGATAAAAAAAAATATTCGATTGTTTATTGATTTGTTACAAGATTTTACTATCATCGGCACTAGTATAAAATAAAAAATAATTATCAAATATTTATACTCATAAAGAAAATGTCTTAAAATTTATAATTTAAAAGTTATTTTCATTTTAGAAACTTTTTATTCAGCATATTAGAGACTTTATTGAAAAATTTCGGTGATGATTGTCGGCATTTTAACTTTTTAAACATCCATTTTTCTGCAATAAATAGAATTAGAGTTTAAGTAACTCGATCACAATTGAACTACAATGTCTCTCTTCACTCTAAATATTATACTATATAACTAACCTTCTTTATTTCATTTATTAATCACTATCAAGGTAGATTTATTTTATCAAGCATTATATTTATCAGTTTGTTTTTCATGTCAAAATATAAGTGAGTAAATTATAACCTTATTTTTTTCATAATTTTTGGAGATAGATGAATAAGTTTTAAGAAAAATCGAAAATATTTTTTTATTGCAGTGATAATACTTTTATTTTCCAATGTATCATTTTTCCTTAACATAACATAAAATTTGATGATTTTGAATCTTCTTCGTTGTTATACGCCACGATTCGAAACTTACCAGTTTGAACTTTATATCTTATAAACATCATTAATAGTTAACATAAATAACGCTATATATATATATATATATATATATATATATATATATATATATATATATATATATATACTACATCTTTATAATTTATTATCTTAATAACAAAAAGTGAAATTTCATGCTAACGATGGAAAGAATAGATATAGAAATTATTTATAGGATGGGTTTTTTAAATTTTAAAAAGTCTCTCATATGTTAACGAATGTTTCCTTGTATAGTCAATTTAATTCTCTTACAATTTCAATAATTTAATATTTACGAAAAATTTCAATGAAAAGCTGCTTTAGATAAATAGATAGGTGACGATATAAAGCAGTCCTTATCCTTAGCTTTTCATAATTGTAAGCTTAACATCAATGAAGTTATCTATTTTTACTAATCGTCATGAGCGTCAGCCGAGAACTTTTTCCAACAGTTATTTGGAATATAATTTTTACAGTGGTAGTCCGAAAAAGATAACAACATTCTCTGAAATACGACCTGAGTCACAGTTCTTCATGAAAATAAATCTAATGTACATTTAACTGTGTACAATACATTTAAAATGAAAATAGTAGTAAATATTAAATAATAAAGAAAAGATTAGATATAAGCATTTAATAACTCTTTATAAATATACAATCTTGAAAATGAAAATCAATAAACTAATCTCTTTAATATAGTTTAATACCTTTACTGGAGAAAAGTTGTAGTATAGAGATTTTTTTCAGCCTCAGTGTTTAGTGTTGATGCAGAATTTTATGAAAGATGTGTCAGTTTGTGAAGAATATCATTTTATTTGAAAAAAGCTTTTGTTAAAAATGCAATTATTTAAGTAATGTAATGAAGTTCCTAATTGATCAAATAAGCACAGTTCATGCTTTTTGTTCCTTTTATTCTTCGAAAGTATAAGGGAATGGTCCATGATTTGACAGCAAGTAACTGAGAAATGGATTTATAGATAAATACAGGATGTTTATTAATTATTGTAGGGGTTTCCGCACCGCATGATTTTCGAATAAAAGATATAACACAAAAACCGATTACGTATTCGTAAATTTCAACTCAAATAATTGTATTAATGATTTTAAAAAGATGAATGAATTTGCACACGTCTGCCCCTCGTACACATCGAAACTAAAATACTAACACATCGAGACGAAATTCGATTTCCCTCCAAGTGTTCTTCAGCATTTGTGGGGTGGCATTTTGAATCGCAGTAACAGTTCAACGCTGCAGTTCATCAAGGGAGGGCACAGGGGTCTAGTACACAATCCTTCATCCATAAAACCCAACCAACTAAACCAAACCTGGTACAAAATGTTCTTGACAAAAAATTGAAAATGACAAAAATGTTCTTGACAAAAAATTGTAGCATATACATAGAAAGAAGTCCAGCGTTGTTAAATCCGGTTATCTCGGAGGCATGGAATTGGTTCACCTCTTCCATACCATTTGTCGATTCTTCCACGACATGTAACTGCACAGCTGCCTGATTTTCATGGACTGCGAGTAAACATTTTTTGGGTGCGATCAACATTTTCCCGCTCCCTTTCGGTGTAGAACGCAACCAGTTTCCTGAAATTGTGTTAAGCAGTGTCTGATAGAATAATCCGAAAGACGATCTTTCTGGTACGTGGTTTTGAAGCGACGTTGTGTAGTTATGACTGATTTAGTTTCGAAAAACCACAATACACAAATTGCTTCTTCCCTTGCACGGTCGTCAATTTTATTTATGACGTCATAATTTCCCAGACTGCAAAGTGTGCCCAGATCGCATTGTTGCCACGTAAAATTCTTTGAGTTGCAATTTACGAATACGTAATCGGTTTTTGAATAATATTTTTATTCGAAAGTTAAGAAATACGGAAACTCCGACAATAATTAATGAACACCCTGTACACTGAAGACATAGTTTAAAAATGATTATAGTCCATTCTCCAGCAGTTTCACTATCCCATGTATGTTTTCATATAAATGAAGCAATTCTTTACCAATACTTGAATTATCATAACAATAGATAGTAAGAATAAAATGTAAAAGTTCTCATCATATATATATACTGTTCGATATAGAAAATGCACAATACCAAGAGATGTAAACAAAAAAGTGATGAAACTCGGCAAGCAGAGAGAGACGCCAGAAAACAATAAGTGATCTGTATTTCGAAATGATATACATAATATAGACCAAAAACAGAGTCGGTCAGTAAGTTGTAAGACTTGTACGATAATACATGATGCAACATGTCTAACAACAGAGTCAATGAGAAAACGGATGATGTTCTGAGGAATGGCTCTCTATTCTCTGTCAACCATTTGCCAAAGTGCATCATCTGAAGGAGGCAGTGACAGGATCTGCAAATGGTCTCCCATCATATCCCAAACATGTCCTATTGGTGAGAGATTTGGAAATTACGGGGGCCAGGGAAACAAATGTACTCCTTGCAGGGCAGGTTGGCAGATGCGAGCAGTGTTTGGTAAGGAGTTATCCTGCTTCTAAAGATCGTTGGTGACCCCCTGCAGGTTGGGGAGTGTCAGCCGCTACACATCGTCCAAGTAACGTTGAGCTGTCATAGTGCAGTGAATACCAACTAGCGGTGATCTGAAATCATACGCAATGGTGATTCACACCATGAGGTCACGTTCTCGCATAGTTAGGCATTCCACAATTGCTGCAGGGTTGGCCTCGTCTCCACGTTGACGCAACACTCGTACCCGGTAACTATCACAAAAGAAACAAAATCATGACTCATCTGAGAAGAGAATTCTGTTTCGCTCAGTCGTCCAAATCGCTCTAATCATGCACCATTCCAGACGTTGACAACTATGCTGTGAGGTCAATGGCAATCTTTCTAATGGACATTATGATCGCAGGCCTCTTGCAACCAATAAACAGCAAATGATTCTGTTCGATATGGAAGCATCCAAAGTGTCTTGCACGTGTTGCAGAATTTCAGTTGACAGGTTTTGCAAGGCCACCAGCGCCTGCCGTTGGACGCATCGATTCACAGGTGCTGGCGTCACTCTGCACCGGCATTCCGCAAACGTTCCGCAATTCCTTGTTCCAACCATCTTAACGACAGCTGGTGTATGTGGATGCTTACCAGTGTTTTTCAGCGGTGGTTTGCCATAAGGACCAACCTGCCCTTCTCACTCCGATCACCATGCACCTAGTAAACTTGGCGGCATTTTTATAATTCATAATGACATTATTATACTTTATAGCTGCAACTTTGATATTTTTATATTTTATAATGTTATTTTTTACAGATAATGAAGATCACAGACAAGAAGTCAACTTAATGTTCCTGTTGCAGTTGTCAAGAGCAAGTTTTGGTAAATGATAGTTCTTATCATTATAAATTACAAAAGTATCTTAAGTATCAATAAAATTATAAGAATCCTTGAATTTTGACACAATAAAAGTTAGAAATTTGGAGACTGGTGAACAATCGCAGAGACTTTCAAATTTTGAATATATACATAATTTCAGAAATCATCGCATCTTATAATGTTTTTAGAATAACTCTATGCCATTCAAATAAAGTTTTATTTAGCAATTAACAATTGGGGTAAAACCTGCTTCCAAAACAAGCTAACAAAAAAGAGCGAATTGACGTATGAACTTACAACAAAAGTCAAGAGTTTATTCCACGGCCATTGGGGTTGTTGGTGCATTTGGTGTAAGGAAAAGTGAGCCAACTTTCAAAGCGCTTTCGCCAACACATCTTATTCCTGAATGTTATTGATAATTTATTTTATTAATATTCAAGAAGTATTTATCAAAAATATTAAGCGATATTTGTTACAAAATGAAGATTTATCGACAAATGAGATGCAAATTTCAACTTCTGGTATAATATACAACAAAATTAATACTATTAATATTCCTTCATAGTATCAGCTTTGAATTACATTACGTCAGCATATGAACTTGCTGATAAAAAAAAAAATAGAACTTTATCAAAATCTACTCATTCTTGAAAATTCTTTCAATCATAGTTTGAATTTTCTTGATTTTTTTCTTAATTAATAAAGTGAATTTGTATCATAAATAACCTGCTACATTAAATTATATATATGTGTGTGTGTATATATATACACATATATAAATGCATATATATATATATATACATATACATTGCTGGACAATTTCTAAGGACGGATCACAAATTGCAATGTAGCACAAAATTAAGCGAGACATGAGGCCAAGTAGGATAAAATATAGTTGCCACACTGTTCAGACATTAGAATAAAGAATATTTATTTTCCTGGAAAGTACAAAAGCTGTGAAACATTTGAAAGAAAAAAATGTTTATATGATGCACCATACGGAAAAATGGAACGATGCATTTAAAAGTCAGCAGGCACCTTGAAGAAAATTATCAGTATGGGATATGTCCACCGTGGAGTGTGATTCCACACGTCGTATCATACTTTGCACAACATTATCCAGCAGCTGTTGAGGCAATTCATCCCATTCCTCTGTAAGTGCACAGATAAGAGTGTTCTTGTTTGTCGGAGGATAGTTTCGACCAGCAACTTGCATCCCCATAGCATTTCACGCATTTTCAATGGTGTTTAGATCTAGAGAACGTGATGGCCATACGAGGCGTTGAATACCCTCGCTGTCTAGACAATCCTGATTAGGGATTGTTCGATGACATGTTGCGTTGTCGTCCATAAAAACAAATTTATCACCGACAGCACCATGGAAAAGACGAGCATGAGGAAGTAGAACTTCATTAATGTATCGTTGGTCCGTCATAGGCCAATTCGCAACTTTATATTGGGGCATGCGGCAATTGATCATGATGCCGGCCCACACCATGACACTGCATGTCGGATATCGGTCCCTTTCCTGGATATTTTCTGGGCGATAAGCAATACCACTATCGCGCCAGATCATTTGGCGTCTACAATCCGATGCCATACTGAACCTACTCTCATCTGAGAATAGTACGCATGCCCAGTCCTGTTCAGTCCAATTGCGATGCTCACCACACCATTGCAAACGAGCAGTACGGTGCTGTCTGGTCAATGGGACACACATAACAGGTCTGTGGGCGTATATTTCTCCTCCCCTCAAACGTCTGGCAACAGTTTTTCGAGAGATCTGCTTTCCTGAGGCAGAAAGAAACTGATTTGCCACCTGCTGAGCTGTGGTGCGCCTGCTCCTTTTTGCTGATAAGACAATATATCTGTCTTCTGCAGGCTTCGTACTTCAAACACGACCTCCCCCGAGCCGCCTACTACACATTCCAGTAGTTTTAAATGACTTCCACAGCCGTGAAACAACGTTGTGAGCGATGTCGAACTCCCTGGCAACCTCTGTTATTTTAGCCCTTCTTCAATCTTTCCAATAATTCCAACAGAAGTGAAATTTTACCTCTTTTGCCACGCGAAACTTGCGTTTTAAGTTAATAATTTTTGTAAAACCTTAAATTTTGGCCTCAGATTTTTTGCTTGGATATTGCATCAGTTCAAGATCCATTTATATGTTTTGGGGTTTAATTTCAGTTTATTTTATCACAGTACAGAGTTAGAGTACAGTGCGAGAATATATTTTCAAGAAATACATTTCTTGTATTTTTTCCTTAATTAATGATTTCATAATTATTACATTCTTTTGGTAAACAGGGAACAATGAATAATAGTAAATCTAATTACGTTGAGCAAACAATCTTTGTTCCCTTTCTGCAGTCACATTATTCTTGTTCTTTATGTTCAAATATTTTTGAAGTGTAATAAATTTTTAAAATTAGTCATCAGAAATTAAATACAATGAATAGTCATTACAAATGCTGAATTATCCTTTCATCCATTCTGCAGAAATATTTGAATTTCTTAATTCTTATTCCCATTTACAAAATGTCCAATGATAAGAATATATTATCTTCCAAAAAATAATAAAACTAAATCACAATCCCATAAAATATTAAAACAACAATACTCGTTGAATTTTGCTATTTTTTTTCCAGCTGAAAATTATGGCTCGAGAAACAGTATTATAGCATAAACTAAAGTAGAACAAATGAAAGATGATGAGGCTTTCATATCAGATACTTTGTAAAATGTATTTTCTTCCCTTGTTCTTGCGTAAACGGTAAATTTGTAAACACATAATAGTTCCCTGTAATAGCTGTAGTAATATCCTCTGCCCCACCCCTTGGCCGAGGTAACATTCAAAGGCGAAATTGCACGTTGCCAACGAAAGAAAGGAAAATACCTTGATTTAAATTGGATATTACCAATTATATTGCGTCGCAACTCTTCCTAATTCCTTTTAAAAAGAATAAAATGTTTTAATTTCAATACGGAGTATTAAAACAAGCATCTTAATAACAAGTTTGGTTCTAGTAAATATAATTTTTCAGAGTATTAGTTTCACCTTTTCTCATACATAGTACAAACGTTGCCAATGAAAGAAAGAAAAATACCCTGCTTTAGAATGGATATTACCAATTATTGCGGTTAAATTCATATTTTTTAAATCGCAAAGAAATATCAAGGTCGTTGTGCCTGATTGTAAGTAATTTGCATTTGATGTCTGCCATAGTTCGGACTCAACTTTAATTTATAAATTCCTGTCGAGAAAATTATTTCTTTGCAAGTAGGGATCCTAGAATATATTATATCAGCAAATCAAATCTATAGTTCAATATGTATATTTACTTATTATCGATCTAGAAATTTATTGGAATTGATCTGACAAATGTCAGATCTTTAAAGAGGATAAGCCAACAATAATATTTATCTAGAAATCTAAGCATTTCTTTGTTTTGTGATGTTGAGGTAAATTCGTTAAAGTAACATTGGAATATTTAAATAAATAGGATCTACTGCTAAACATTTTTTAGATATTTTATAGAGTCCTCATTTTCTTTAAAGTATTTTTGAGTTTTTAGTATAAAATATTATAAACAATTCTATACATTAATTAACAACATTCAGATATTCTAAGAGAACATGTTTAAACTAGTATAATATTTATTATAAAATTTCCAACTGCATTTTGAAAAAAAGTTTACAGAGTATTTTTTTTTAAATTTCGTCACAAAACTGTTTCATATATATATATATAATATATACATATATATATATATATATATATATATATATATATATATATATATATATATTATTATTATTATTATTATTATTATTATTATTATTATTATTATTATTATTATTATTATTATTATTAACAATATATATTCACAATAATTAACAATCCTCTACTGTGTTAGTATTTTAAACTTTTAATTGGAATTTAATTTTGTAAAATAAACTTGCAATTCTCCTGTATAATTACATAAATATATGTATACGATATATCAAAACAATTTTATTCGTGTTTATTTTGGTTACATAAGACTTTAAGTGCAAATTTTAAAATATATTTTAATCTTATTTTTAAGAAAATACTTCTTTAATGTCAATTCGGCTTATTAATTATACCTAGCACATTCTGTAAAGATTTAACAATTTTCTTAAGCATTAATTTTTATTTAAGTTATAATTCTCAGTAGACAATTATAAATGCTAAGTACATTGTGTAAATTGATGTGTATTCTATAAAGCTAATGAAAGATTTTCTTCTTGGTTCTTTTAAAATATCTATAATGAATAGTTCTATCTCAAAGAAGGTGAAAAATTGTTTCAAATTGAGATTTAATGAATAACATTTTGTAATTCTTGTTAGAGATGAAGCAACTCTCATGAGAATTCTCCAACATATTAATTAATAAAATTTATTGATTTCGGTATTTCTTGGCGACGTGATAATTTTTAATTCTCTTACATGATGCAGTAAATTATATTTGCAAATGAAATATTTTCTCTTCATATAAAGAAAACAGGATTACGATATTTTTAAAGCAGTCGTAGTAATTTTAAAAATTTAACTATTTATACTAAGATTCGTCCTAGACGTTAATTTTAAAATGTAGATTCTCTTAATTTAGATTTATCATCCACTTACATGAATCTTATATCAAGTAATTTACTAAATCAAATGATAATCATATTAATTAAAATGTCGTATATATATACATATATATATATATATATATATATATATATATATATATACGTACATACCTACATACATACGTATATAAAAATACAACATTACTAGCTTAAATATAAGTGTCTATTTTATATGAAACTAATTACAGAGTCTTAAGATATCGTAAATAAATTAATTTATGTGTTCATACGGTTTGATTTTAAAAAAGAAATATTTTTTATAAGAATATTATACTAATCAATGATATCGAATTTTAATTAAGTACTTTATCGCCTTATTTTGATTTTAATTGATTTTAATCGAATTCTTTTGATTTTTAATAAAATTCTTGGAACAAATCTTTTCACATTTCAACAAATCATATAAAATAACTTCATAATTAAAATTTATTATGTTTTACTAATCCATTTCCATAATTAAGTAATAATAATTAAACTGTGGAAAATACAGACGCCTTACGTCGTTATTTCGTTAGCTTGAAACATTGCGATGTTTTCCATTGATTCAGTTACATTATTTTCAATACTCTGTAGTATTTATACAGATTCATAGCAATATTTTTTCATCTAATTAAATTTTCGGTCATTAAGAGTTTTCTACAATTAAAAATATAGGGATTATTTTATTTTATATTTAATCAGAGAATTATAAAAAGTAAGTTTGAATTTCAAATTTGAGAAAGACATATCGTATCACAAATAAGGGTTTCTAACATATTTCAATGAATTTACATCAAAACATACTAATCCAAAAACAGTATTTTTTATTATTAATAGATTATTTTCCATGTTTACTTACTATGACATTTCGAAAAATGACTAAAAAAAAATCAATATAGATTTATTAGCAATTTATTTTAAGCTGCCTATATTTCACTTTTCCGTATAAATGCCTAGGGAAAAATAAACAGAAATGGGAATAATAAATCCCTAAAGCATAATTATTTCGCAGTTTCTGACGATTAAGAATTTTATCATTGAAATAATTAATTGATTAGCAAACACAATTAAAATGTTTTTTAGTCTTTTTATTCATTATAATAATACTTAAATTTAAATGCTAAAAATCTTTTATTGGATAAACCCATGTACTAATAACAAATTTTTCAATTTTGATGTACTGTTTTAATATAAGAAGGAAAATGCTTTGAAAATATCACACAACATGAATATTAAGATTTGAATACTTTCACTCATAGAGTTTAAACTTTTTTCATACTTTAAAAAATTTTGCATGATAATAACAAGGAAAGATCATTGGTCAAACAATGACTATAATAATTAAATGTAGTCATTTAAAATCTTTTAATTTCTACCAAAGCACATTTCTCATTGGTTAAAAGCTTTCCCATGTTAAAGTAAAAAGGATCCAATTAGAATGCTTAGTATTCTAACGAACATATAATAGAATTATGTAGTAAGAGCACACTGTAAGTCTTCGTTATGTGCATAAATAAATAAAAAAATTTAATATTGATGTAAGCAAGGCAGTAGTCTTAAGAATTAAAAGAGATTGTTCACAAGTATTTCAATTTTATTAAATTTAAAGTCTATTACTTAATGAAATTTTTAAATATATAAATCCTCTTTGCCGATTTAAACTAACTATAAAATAGATGTTTTGTCTTGTCTTTTTCATTTTGCTTTTCCTGCTGCTATATTATCAACGTGTTAATGGCTTGAATCAATGGAAAACGGCTTCTCAAACCGATGCTTTGGTATTTATTTAGGAAGTCATTTTGTTAACAAAATGAACTTCGATACTATTTTCGGCACAGGTGCCGTAGGATTTCAAATTCTGAATTTTTTAGGCGATGAGGAAATGTTGCCAAGATGACGTAAATACTAGGGTTACCAAAATAGAATTTTATGCATAATTTTTATAGGTCCCCCTATCTATGGTGTAATAAAAATAAGGTTACCAGATACATAAGAAAATCTGCAAAAAAATCGCCGAACTCAGAATTTGGCATCCTGGATTACACGGCACTTGTACTCTATTTTCAGACATTCAATGGTGAATTTCACCTTGTTTGCAGCAGCTCGAATAATACGGTTTGAAGGCAGACAGCTAATTTATCAACAAATCAGATTTACAATGCCGTCTCAATAGGATGTGACGCGGATGGAACGTTATCTGTCGTCATGGATATTTTAAGATAACGAGAATCCCAATAAAGTGGCGTACTCAGGATCTCAACTGTAACGAAAGAAACAGCACTTCATGGTTAATAATAAATAAATAAATTCCATACAAAAAAAATTGAAGTTTCACCTATGCAGCCTTAAGTGACGACCAAATTTGTGGATTGAAAATGCAGACTATGTCAAATTGTCTTATTATGTTTCTCTTGTAGTGTGTCTTTATGCCAGTTGATATTATACTCTTTTACCCAGTCGTAGCACCTGCTTCACCTGCCGCTGCAGATTTACACTTCACTGCAGTTAAAGAGTAAGCTGCTTTAAGTGCCAATGCCGATTCTCGGATTCCTGTGAATGTGTACGATTCACTTGAAGAACCGCCACAAAAAAATCCACAAAGTAGATTTGGTAATCAATCTTGTGGTTAACAACCTCAGTTTCTTTCATAAAATGTCAGATTTGTGTAAAATGAGTTATATTTGTAGAAAAGAAAAATAAATGCCATTTTTTTTTAAAAAATGTATGCTATAATTTTCTGACAAACTTGTATTAACATTTATCTTGCAACAAACAAGAGACTTTATAGTTTATGTTGAATAGCCATTACTTTCATTTCAGAAAGAATTAAATTGATATCATTTTCAACCAATCCAATATTTGGATATCATTTTCCAATATTGGAAATGGAATTAATCTCACCCTTTCTCATATCGAAGTATTTTCCAATCCCATCCAATCTAATATATGGAAGTCGGATACAAATATTGCAATTGGTATTAATCTCACCCTTTCTCAAGTAGGAGAATTTTCCAATCCCATCCTATCCAATTTATGTAAATCTGGACCAAATAGTGGAATTGGTATTAATCTCACCCTTTCTCAATTAGAAGTATTTTCTTATCCGAACCGAGTACATGTGGTATACATAATTGTGAAACCTGTGGAATCGAAAGTCCTATGTTTGGTCGTTGAGCAATTATCATGGGTGTAATGGTCTGGAGAAAATTTCCTCTCCCATCAGATCAATGTCGAAATTGACTGAATGAATCCTCTGGTGTGCCATCTATCGGAGAAGCTTGGAGCAAAGTCGTACTTTCACCTTCGCGGTGATCTGATTAAACGAACACCCCATTGACTGAAATTCGCGTAGCCAACGATATAGTGGTTTTGGCTTGTCCAAGTGTCATAAGTTACAACAACAATTCTCTAATCTTTTTTGCTGCAACTGTTCATAATCTGGCATTAGAAATAAAAAAATATATATTTGCAATGCCAAAAATTATGTCCCTAGACTATTGTATATTTTGAAATTCCATAGAAGTGGCTCTGTCCTTCAACAGCATCTGTTTTCAACTGAATTCCCTAAGTTAGTTTTTACATTAATTTAAATCATAAATAAATAGCAATACTATTTTTACTATTACTATTTATTTATATGAGTAAAGTTAATTTTAGTAATTTCAATTTTTATTCATAAGCTATGATAATAATCCAACTAAACACCATTTTTCTGCCTGTAGTTTAAAAAAAAGGGGTAATTCTAATTCACAGTGACTTAAAATTTTATAGTTACTCAAATTTTGCTATTTTTTATTTCAGCAGAAAATTATCTCGATTTAAGAAATAGCATTATAACGCAAAAGGGAGAAGAACAAACGAGGAGTACAACATCTTACTCATCAGATACTGGGTAAAATATGTACTTTAGCAATATTTTCACTTAAGTCGAAAATTCTAGGATAATGCTTGAATTTATTCAACTGTAATGTGTTATCAAGATGTCCGAATGGATAATATAATTAATGATATTATGATTAGTATTTGTATGAATTATTCTAAAAATTTTATTTTTTTATCTTATATAAAATTATGATTACTAAAGTAATTTTGAATTTTTTGCAAAATAATTAAAATTTATGAATGTGATTAATTTTCACAATATTTTTTAACTAATAGTATCCTCCATCATAAAATAATATCTGTCTATATTTTTTGAGGAATCGCTGTAGAATATTAAAACTAGCAGCTTAGTTACAGTTTTCAGTTCAAATAACCTGATTTGTGTGATTGTTGATTTTAATATGGTAAATACCCTACACAGTGTTTGATTTCCAGTTGGTAGTGATTGAATAATCTTCTCAATTAATTATTATTCAAAGTTTAAAAATTAAGAGTTATGTGTTCTAAAGAACATATAGTAGTTTGTTGAATTGGATAATCTTTTACCCCTGGGGAACATAAGAACATATGCTTATGTTTTAGAGAGTTACAGAACATCCAATTCAACAAACTGTTCTACTGAAAGATGTTAATCTGAATATCAAAATTAAAGAAAAATATTAAAAATATAATTGAACGATTTTGGGATTGCTTATTCAATAATATCATTTCTTAGAAAATTTCATCTGATTTCAATTCTTAGTTTACAGATTATTTTTTTCTATTCTCGTTACTTTCAAATATTGTACGTTTTAAAAGTTTATCATTGTTTATTGTTTATCTTTGAAATTTTCAACAATTAAAATCTTTCCTGACCCAATCGGGAGAGGGAGAGTAAACTTATATTAACTAATATACAAAATTCCTATGCCATTACAGTTGCAATATTTACCAAAGTACAAAAATCAATAATTACATTGTTAAAGGATTGAATCTCATTTTCTAATGCTTTATCTGTGAAGAAAACAAAATATGATCATATTTGGATACGTAATGTTTCCATAAACACAGTGTTTTTTTTAAGAAATATGGAAAAGGCAACAATTAACAAAAAAAAGTTTTGGAAATTTAGCCTTTTCGATTCGTTCGCTTTTTTGCGCATATAAGAGAAGCACCAAATTAAATAATACTAATAGTTTCAATTTGACACTTCAAAGTAGATAAATTACGAGCCAAAGCAGTTGCAAGGCATTTCAATGTTTGAAATCATTTATATATTTTGGTATTAATAATTTTTCGTAAGTCATTTTAATAACTGCGACCTGCAAGAGGACTCTTCATAATACGCCATTCCATGTATTGTTAGGGAGAAAATAGAGGAACCCGCCAAATGCCCACTTTAATAGACTTGTACACAGCAAATAAAGCATATACACTAAATATCGTTGCTCAATAATGACTAGAAGCAAACCCTGAAGCTACCATTAAAAAGAGTTAAGTTCAATCATTATTCCGCGGTGAGCCTAAAAGATTTTGAGTAGAGTAATTTCTGTTGTTGTGACTTATCCCTCCTGGTTAACAGCAACATCAAACCAGGTCTATGATCCCGAACGCCTTCAAAGAATGGAGCAAAACTCTGGGCTCGAGAATAACTGGCATTTATTTAAATCGATGCAGGCCAAAATGTGGGCAAGAGCAGCATCGCATTGCATTTTGTACACAGGAGATTAATTTTGTAGCCCGTCACATGACGTTGTACACGAGTGCGTCCACTTCGAAATCTCGCGAGGGTTGTCTAATCGTGCCTATTACCAACCCCAACCAGAGCCGTATCGGGGGAATTTTTCATATACCGGGGCTCTCCTGAGTAATTCCTAAAGTTACCATAATTTAATGACATTAAATTAATATGAAAGTTACATTTTGTCACGTTGAATGTCATAATTTCTTGTTTTATGCCAAAATGTCCGATGATATTTAATACCTTTTCCTGCTTAACTCCTGCTTTAATTGCCATTGAGGATTTACACACCATTGCAAAAGCAGAGTGAGCTTTTTTAAATGCAAGTTTTGCTTCTTGGAATTCTGCATATGAATTCCATATAAAGACGTTGCACCAAAGAGGAGATTTGGTGAAAAAGTTTGGATATAATAACATGAAGACATTCATCATAAAGTAGCAACTTAATATAAAACGAATTCACATCTGCAAAACATAATTATATTATATTGAATTTGGGGTTATTTTCCACAAACTTGTAATAACGTTTGTAAGATATAATTTTTTTATATAATAAAAAATACTATATAGCAACAAAGTTGACATAAATTGCTACTATAAATTAAGGATAATGCAAGTTCAGGCAAAGAAAGAGACAGAAGCTAAACAAATGTGACTTTTTTGTAAAGTTTATTTATTAAACAAAGGGTAAAGAGCAAAAAAGATGAAAATATGTTTGACATATTAATAAAAATTGCCGTTTTTACTCATTGGAGAAACTTTAAAAAAGGACCTATTTACAAATCCAATATAACATGTTTGGTATGAAGGTTAATACATATTATGCCCCTCAGACGATCCAATAGAAACCTTGCAACACCTATGCATGCTGACTGTACAATGCCTATTCAAGCAATGCTCTCTGAAGTTCCATTAGACATGAGAGAGGGAGTTGACGGGCTGCTATTCTTTGGCCAAAGATGTCCCATACATGTTCTATTGGATTCAAGTCCGGTGAGAATGCTTGTCAGTCTATACGGAAGATATCCTCCGATTGAAGACATTCGTCTACAATGTTTGCAGGGTGAAAATGGGCGTTGTCATCCATAAACAGAAATTCTGTACCCATGGCGCTTCGAAACAAACGTACATATTGTTCCAGAATGACATTCCGATAGATGTAGCCTGTCATTGTTACATCCTAAAGATACAGGTTAGCTCTGGAACCCAGAATGATTTCTCACCAAACGAGCAATCCTGCACCACCAGAACGATGTCATTCAATCGTGTTCTCTTGGTGATAACGAGTACCTGCCCTCTTCATATGAATGTCCGTCGAGAATCAGATAGAAAGCTAAACCTGGCTCGTCGAAAAACACCTCACAAGACCACTGTTGCGGTGTCCACAATGCATGCTCTCTACTCCAGGTTAACCGTAGGTGGCAGTGAGTTGCCGTAGGTGGAACACATCTGACAGGCCTACTAGCATACAGACTGTGCCCTAAGCGTCTGTACACAGTCTGCGTTGAAACTGTCGTACCGGTAGCTGAAGAGAGCTGACGAGACAGGTCTCATACTGTGTTCCGTCCGTTTCTCTTGGCAGTAACTGCCAAATACCGGTCCTCATTCGGCTGTGTAACTCTGAGCGATCTTAGCTGTAACGTCTATTCACATTACCGTCATCTTCGAACCTATGCCACAGCCTGGACATGACACTCTGGATTATTCCTAGTTCCTAGTATACTACCTGCTGGACACATCCACATTCCAGACGGCCGATAATTCCACCACGTAAAACATCATGCAAATACTTCCTTTGTGCCATAACTATGCGGTTATTGCACCGAAAGACTTTTAAAGGGCTTGTGAACAATTTTATTTCTTTTCAAACATTCCTTATATACCACTCTCTTACACTCTCTTCAATGTGACGTACTAGCGGCGCCATGTAGTGGTTTCTTGTAATTTGCATATTATTTTTCAAGATGTGTGTGATGATTCTACATGTAAAATTTTTAATTTAGAGTTCAATTTCTGTGTGATTCTAAATAATCCTTAATTTATGGACATGCGTGTATATTTCTTATTGTCATGGGATGAAATATGGAGTCATAAGCGTAAACATTGTTACTTAGCTATTGTATTATTTGATTAAACTGTCATATGTGTTCATCCTACAAAATAGAAAATGATATTATTTCAAGAAAGATCTGACATATTTAATTGAAAATCTTATAATAAATTCAGAATTAATTGAAGTATGAAGATTATTACAAAAACGTATTTTATGGTAATATTGTTATGAAAAATTTTTATGGAAAAGAATGGATTCCAGTTGAGGACAATGTAATGCACTTATCATCCATAAGTTAAATTGATTGTATATGCGATTAAAAATTAGAAAAACTCGCTGTTTACTTGGAAATGGTAAGAAAAAAGAAAACTGCAGGTAAGGCATAAAATTCACTTAACTCGTGTAAAATAAACATCTTTCATTCTAAAGATTTTTTTTTATTTCCAATGGTAGGGCAAATACAAAGAATAACATGAATAAAACACAAAAATCACAAAATAGACACGAGACGAAGACAGAACATGTGAATTCAGTACATAAACGTAAACGAGATGACCGGAGATATTGCCCCAAAGTTCTCTGGCTTGCCAATAAAGCCATGATTCAGAGCTTCCATGCAATGCAGCGAAGCGGTGGAGGTGGGTCCCATTCATGGGTTTTTGTCAAGTTGCAGAGCGGACAGTTTGGTGAATTTAAGATGCTTATGTGGTGCAAGTGTCCAGCGTGGATGTCGTGACTTGTCTGGAGTCGAAACTGTGCCACAATTCATGGCGTGGACCATCAGAGATATTCAGAATGCTGTCTTTAAATCACTTGGCTTTTATCCTTGCCTGTAATTTAAAAGCTTCAATTATTTTAAAAACTTCTTCTAAGAGTAGCTTTATTGTGTGGTAGAAAATCTCTGTGTGTCTTGTCTGGAGAGATTCTGCACCCCTCTTTGCAAAGAAGTCCGCCAGTTTATTTCCATAGATGCCACATTGCCCAAGTACCCACTGGAACACAACACGTTTCTTTCTTCCCTCTTAATATTAAACATGAAAATAAATATAGAAAAAAGAAGTAAACATGCAAAATTCAGAAAAATTGCAATATTGGTAGTTGAGAATAAGAATAATAGTAGTATTTACAAAAATTTAAAGAATATTCTTATGAGAAGTGATACGAGAAAATATGGATGAAATCTAAACAAGCTGTTGAACATGTTCACAAAACATATAAATAAGGAAAAATAACTCAAAATGCTTTGAAAAAATATGTGATGCTGAGTGCAACAGATATGTGGAAATATTAAGGTGTGTTTTTTATATATGCAATAAAAATAATATTTAAGATGAACGTTAAATTAGTTTCAACATGAAATATGTGGTGAAATTCAAATTCTATTCTCATCTTAAAAAGACGAGTAATTATGTGCACTGTAACATTAATATGCAATATAAATTACAATTTATACGCAATTTAAATTATAAGTAATTTATATCCATTATAACTTATAATTTAAAAGAGAACAAACTAAAAGTAACTGTATGAATGGCGGCCACCAGAATTCCACACGTAAATTTAGTTGAACATATAAAATCTAAACTTAAATCGAATATTACTTATCAGTATTACAACAGAGCAAATGAAACAAAAACACAACTAAGATAAAAATTGGTCATAATGAATGTTGCAAAAAATTAAATATAAAAATACTATATTATGCAATAAGTATTACGAAATAATATATAATTTATTGTTAAATATGTTAAACTGTTTCATTACAGACAAACTGTATAAGAAGAGTGAGGAGCGAAGCACACGTGTTAAGTTTTTCGCTCCTCACTTTCTTTATAGTTACAAAAGAAATATAATCGGTTAATACCTTACACAAAGTTAAACAAACTTAACATAACTTACATTTAACAGTTTAAATGAAAAGAAAATACTGTAAATTCTGAAAGAAATGCAGGGTTTTCATCAGTATGATAGGCAAACTTTTAGAAGTGCCTTTTCTAAACCAAAATGCGATGCTTCCATATAATTTATTATTTTATTGAGATTGGTAAAATAGATTATAAGAGTGTAAATAAAAAAATGTAAAGATTACCAATATCAGTATTCAAAATTTCTGATGCTACATATTGTAGTTACTTATTACCCTTTTGCAAGCCAACCTCACTATAGTATTGGCTTTGCAAACTTAAGTCAGTAGGATGCGTCTTTCGTTTAACAGAGCACCAAAAAGGTAAAAATACGACTTTTCTCTAAGCTCCACCGATAGATGGCACCACCTGAGAACCTACTCTTTCAATTTTGACATTTATCTAAAGTGGCAGAAAATGTTCTCCAGAAAATTACACCTATAGTAACTGGTCAACGACAGACCATAGAACTTTCAATTCCACATATTTAACGAGCACGTATATCGCATGTCCTCAGTGGGTCTTTTGCAGCAGTGGGAGTCAAACCCCATTCTTCAGGACGGAAGACCGATGTTCTAACCACTAGGCTACCACGGCTCTTGATGCTAGGATTATAAAAGTTAAACTATTTAAATTTTAATTTAAATTAAAATATCCTAACACTTTTTTAATTTGTATTAGTGAAATATCTAATGTTAAAGACTTCATGTGAAGAAAAATTTGATAGCGCTATTTTTTATAGCAAACGTAAATTTCATTTTTTCATTCCACTCTATATTTACTTGTTTGTATATGAGTACTTTATAATTTATATTTAATATTATGTACATGTATATTTTATACTGAATATAAGTATATTCATACATTTACATATATTTTCTAAAGTTCTGACTCTTAATTTATTTCTAAATGCCTATTTTGTTTTATGTATTTATTCTTAATTGATATACCATATATCATAAAATAAGGTTCAACATTTAGCAATACTAATACACAAAGCAACAGCATTCAGAATTTCATTTAACTTAGTATTTTTTATGACAATTATAGTATTTTAAAACCATGAATAAGGTTTTTAAATGAGAAAAACTCTCGTATGCGTTGATATTTATATATATTCTTAAATATCATGCAGAAAAATTCCTATCAAACTTAGGTATGGTAAGGAAAAAATTGTGCAAGAAAGAATAAAATTAATTTAATTCATTTCAAATAAACATTCTTTGTCCTCAACATTAAAATTAATAATAGAAAAAATGGTGGACATATATGTTTTGGAAAAAATAATAAAAATGTCACAAAATTCTAAAAAGAATCGCAAAATTGGTTTGAATTAGATTCATAAGATTCTAAAGAACACGTGACACATGGAATAAGGATCATTATATAATATGAAGTAAAAGCATCATGCAGAGTACATATGATTACAACTTTATAAACATTAATTGTATTTTTCTTAAAATATCTCAAACAATTAAAAAATACTCAGACTTTTTGTAAAAAAAAAATTGCTCAATTTAGACGAATTCTACGTTAAAAATGGCACTTTCTAAAAATTTGGCGACTTAGCTACCTTTTAGCGAAATTTTTGGTAATTTAGCAAGATAATGATATTTTTGGAAGTTTTAGCAACAAAGATCTAGGATCCAGTATTAAACGAGAAAACCTAGAACCCTCCAAAAATTTGGCGAAACTTTCAGATTTTCACGCCAAATCGGGTATAAATACCACCACTCGTCAAAAAAGAGAGTTAGTGAAAACGATCACTCTTGAAAGTTAGTTTTGCGCCTCTGAGGTATTAGAGACTTCTGTGACTGAAAGCTGTTTTTTGCTGTATAAGCTGAATTGGATCTGTGTTATTGTAATTTCTACAACTGGAATATCTTGTTAAATTTGCTATGAATGAAAGTCTTGTGATATTTAAGAGAGTGTTTTATTGACTCTCCACGAACACGAACCCCGAAGTGTGGTACAGTATGAAGAATCGAAGAATAAGTATAAGGAATCACTCTACAAGAATCCCATTGAAATTATTCGATAAGCTGTGTGGCCATGCTGTGTAACCACCTGCATCCATTAACTATTCTCAAAGAAGCGAAAATAACTTTACAACATGCAAAACGATTTCTTTAATTTACTGCAATTGATCCTCTCATAAGAAACATGGACAAATGTTGTAAGATTTGAAAGCAAATGAGAATTTTTTAAATACCCAATTAGTGTTGCATTTTCGCCTATATGACTTTAATTTTCTTTTCGTTAATTATCAAATACAGAAGTCATTTTTATAATTCTTCGTGAAAAGACAACAATATCTTTGTATTGTTTTCTGAATAAAATATTTGTAATTCTTTCTACTCACATTTTTTTGTCATTCAAAGCAATACTTGAAAATGCTTATTGCAATATATCTCTGTGTTTTATTTATGAGGGTGAAAATTCAAATGGTTTTGTTCGTTGTTCTTCTGTGTAGTTGTTTTTAAAAATTATATGTAATGTGCCGTTATTGTTATATATTGTGATGTGGAACTTTAATAACATTAATAAACATATGTTCCTGGAAGCTTTGTAATTATTATTTATAGTTATATTTGGAATCATGTGTTTATAATAATACATTAATCTCAAATTTTCTCCCAATAAAGTTAAACATCCTCCTTTCAGAAGAAAGATTGAAGAAAATCATTGTTTGAATTTTTTTATACTATTTAAATAATATTTTTGATCAATTTAAACGCACATAAAATATTTTTTCTTAAAAATTGGAAAACTTTTTGTAAGGACTTTAATCCATAAATAAAATAAAAACAGAAAAAATTTTATTGGTTTCATGGTACATTAAAATAGAAACGTAATTAATTAGATATTGATATTTTAAACCATGAATCACATAAATATTTATCGGGACATTCTAAATAATTATAAGTATTTGATATTTTGAAACTATGGATATTTTTGTTTGGATTTGAATTCAGAAGATTGTATCGCGTTTCATATTATTATATTCATTGTAGCCCATACTGAAAATTAACAAGCAAAATTAATTACTAATAACTATGTCTAAATAATATGAAAATTACAACATTTTGTTTTCAAAAAACTTTTCTTTAATCTTTCATAATTGAAACTTTTCTTGTTCATTATTAAATAACATATTTTTCCCTATTATAATTGTAAGAGTAAAAATAAAGAACTGAATCTTTTTTTTTAAACAAACAAATATTTATTACATATTTAAAAAATATCAGGATCATATTTATTACTAAAGAATATGATATACAGAAAGAAAGTTTCACCAAAAGTTTTATTATCAAATAATTATATTCAATATAACTAATTAATTTTAAACATTGTATATTTTTAGTTGATATTTAAAAGTTTCTTAATTAGCATGCTTGTGGAATTAGGGACAGTAAAAATCTGATTCATTTTCTAAAAAAGGAGCTTTGAAAGAACTACGTATAAATTATTGCTGCTTTTTTTTTTCACCTCTAAATTGCTAAACTGACTGTAGAAAATCTTTTAAACAGGGTATGATTCAATGATAAAAGATAGAAGAATCTTGGGAAGGAAAGAACTGTTCCCAATTTTCCAAGAATTACAGGATTAGCTCTATTTAGAGCATGGGTTCCCAAACTTTTTTTCTCGTGGACCACTTTCAAAGTTTTACTTTTTCGGTAGAGCCCCTGCTGCTAATATAAAGTAGCTAGGTACTAACAAAAACTACATAAACAAAAAAGTACCTAGGTACTTAAAGTTTAATCTTCCCTGGTTTTTTGTTCTTTTTTATAGAAGTTTAGAATAATCTCTAGTATTTATTACTACATAACTACCTACTACACTCAAGTAGTAAAAAAAATATAATATGATTGATAAATTACAATATGTGATAAAAATATGTGTAAAATAGCCAGATACTTATTTTTTCCGGCACTGCAAACACTGACAACGACTCACTCACAGTCACACGTTTATGTTTAAAATCCCGGAAACTAATGAGTAACGTTTTCTTTTTGGAGTCGCTTTTCATCCCTTCGCAAGTCTAAACAAGCATCCCGGACAAGCGGGCGCACGGGCGGCACTTTGCATGTCTTGACATGTGGTGTACACTTGTACTATTATCTATTGCTCTACTCAATTCTGTGTTTGAACTGAGTCTCGAACATTTTTGAGTACCTACATAGTGAATGTTGCTACCTGCGTACGTTGATAAGTAAATCCAAGCCAAAATTTGTGTTCTTTATTCGGAAAACCAGGAAATTTTTTGTGTACCCCCACTTACAACTTTTGAGCCTCTTTTTTGTCATGTCTACGCTGACCTCCGTGAAAAGTCGTTTTCTATTGATTCAAGCAATTAACACGTTGATAATGGAACAGATAAAAGTAAAATGCAAAAGACAACAAAACAATTGTGTTAAATTTAAGTCCGCAAGGACGATTTAAATTTGAAAAAATTTCATTAATTAATAGAATTCCAAATTAATAATTGAAATATTTCTTAGCCATCTCTTTTAAATCTTAACACTAATGCCTTGCTTAAGCCAACATTAAAGTTTAGAGTTTATTCAGATTCTGTGCTACAAGGGGTGAAGTTGATGGCCTTTTTTATTCTTTAGTTGTCTTATAGCCTTTAGGTATGGGAAAAGAGCAAAAGATTAAACTACGTAAGATACTCTGAAAACAAAGAAGCCCTCTTGATGCACCTGAAGCAATCGTATACAGAACGTATTTATGTGTCGTTTCTACCGAATTGACGAAGTCGATCCTTTTTATTGTTCTATTATAAGCTTTGTTTACATTCATCTCGTCTAAGTCACTGGTAAAAAAAAAGCTCATTATATTTGAATTCCTATTTGTTTGCTTTTTTCTTGGGGCATCTTTAGAAATGTAGTACACATGCAAAAATAAGTGTCATGCATGTTTTCTGACAATTAATTGATTGTTAAAAGGGAGTTATTTCTATTCGAGAAAAAAATCTCAGCTGTATTTCAAACAAATCAGTTGCACATAAAAAATGAATCCCGATAAAATCATTTCTCAGAAAATTCAGAAACATTTCCAGAAAACTTATCCGAAACTTTACTTTAACTCATTAATGAAGATATACCGCATGTACATTTTATTTTTTCAATAATTTTTCAGCCTTTTAAAAGTTAAAATCAATGATTTTTTTGAGAAAGTTATAACAATTTTAAGAAATTAATTAAGTTAAATAATTCATTTAAAGAAATGCATGATAGAGAAAATAATATTTTTTAACAGTGACAATAATTTGCATGTATTTATTCATTAAATTTAAATCGAATGATAAACTAATAAGAATTAAAATATATCTGGAATAGTAGAATAGTTAATTTAATAAAAGACTAATTCCTACTAATAAAGCTATTGCTAAATTTTTTATAATATTTTTAAAATGAATTTTAACTGTATTCTTTTTCATTAAACAATAAAATAAAATTATTAAATCTATTTTAAAATGGATTCGTTTGTGTTCTTACAAACAATTACTTTTCTGTTCTAAGTGAAACCAACAAAACACAGTTTGAAATATTGTTTTATAAAGTAAAATTTAAAAATGAAAATAAAATTATAAATCAGAAAATGTTATAAGCAAACTAATAAGTCTGGACAAATGTCACATTAAAATGTAGAGAGTAAGATACAATACTTTGACAAAATAGTAACTGAAATATGTATGTTTCCACTTTATCAATTTAATAGTTCATCAGTTCAATACTCTGTGCCGAGTTAAGAGTTAAATAGCCTACATGTTATCAAATCATAGATTTGATACCCACCCCCGCTGATGATGTTTTTGGTAAAGAGCTCACTTTAAATAGGAGTTAACGACTGAAATAATTTTCTCGTGCAAAAAGTAACCGTAAAATATCCAGCAAAACCTTAACGCTTTAACATTACTTTATTTTGATCGTACAAAATAAATGTATTAATATTTTAATTATTATTGAAATGAGCAATTATTACTTGTTCATTTTTATTCACTTTTTAACAGTAAAAATTTGAAACGTCATTTCTCTTTTAATAATTGATAATTGTTCAGATGATAAATTTCGTTGAATGACACATTGAAAAGCATACTAACTGGTTATTTTGATTTCTTGCAAGTTTCTTCAGAATCAATATATTTAAGTATATCTATACATATAAAAGATTTAAGAAAAATTTTACTGATAATATTTATAATACTCAAGCTTATTATATTTATAATATTCAGGCTTGAAAAATTAAGAGAGAAATTATAAACTTCTGGTATTACTAACATATTTGATAAATATTATAAACCTAGTTTGAAATATCAAATATCTAACTCTTTCATTTTGCTAGCTATATATATATATGTATATATATAATATTATTGTAACATATTAGGTTGACTGGAAAATTCTGTGTTTTTAAAATTAAACAAAAGAACACATTTTTCATACCTTGAATAAACTTTAACTTTATTGGGTAGTATTACTGCTATCATTATATGTGACTTCCTGCCAGCGTGATTGTAATTTGTATATCTCATTTTTAAAAAGATGTCTTATCTCTAGAGGTCAGAAATTGAACCAGTGTTTGTATGATATCTTCTTCATTCTTGAAATTTTCCCCTCCAAAAAAATTGTTCAAAACAAAAACAAGTGATTTTTGGAGAATGATAAGTCCGGTGAATATTAAGTATGCGATTGAATTTCCCAGCCTAGTTCTGAAATAATTTGAGAAACTCTTCTTGGCCTCTTTCTTAGATGATTCTTTCTAGGGAACATAGCCGGCCTCTTCTTGGACTACTCTCTGTAAATGATCCTGTTCCTGACAATACTTTTCCAGATTGAGCTTTTCGTTCAATTTTTAATGTTCACAAGTTATTGGTCTTCAAATATCTCACCATTTTCACAGCATTCTCTTAATCAGAGCCAAATATGTCTTAGATTTGAAAGGGCTAGATTTTTCACACAATGTACCCTTTTTCTTACGCTATTTTTGCAGGTAATCCGTTTTTCCTCCCCAGTTATCATCCGGATCAATTAGGGTTAGATTTTGTTCCGAAC
Source organism: Latrodectus elegans (assembly GCA_030067965.1). Lineage (NCBI taxonomy): Eukaryota > Metazoa > Arthropoda > Arachnida > Araneae > Theridiidae > Latrodectus > Latrodectus elegans. The sequence goes on along the minus strand of CM057821.1, from coordinate 16,269,183 downwards.
AAGCAGAGATATGCATATGATAAATCAGTCATCAAAATTCTTTTGACTTAACTCATGTGGCACCCATTTTTAATATTTCCACACCAATACTATCTTCCAAATATGTTCCGAAATAGTTTGCTGAGCTGAATTAAACTTACTTCCATCTCCGATGTTGTCAGAAAAAAATCTTGCTTTAATATGATTTTAACAACACAAAACTTTCCGATAAATCTAATATTTCTATAGGAAAGAAGGCATTCGATAAATGCTCAATCTGCACCATTCAAACAAAAATTGAGAGTTAGTTTACAAAAAGTATAATAATTATGCTTGCCTGACTCCCGGTTTGACTCAGACTCCCAGTTCTGGTTTTTACACAAATTCCCAATGTTCCGCCTGATTTACTTCATGTTCTAGTAAAAACTAAATTTAATTTTATAGATGATCAAAAAAGTCTCAAAATAATTAACTATGAGGGATTGTTTCGAATAATTACTTTGCCATTTTTTTCTGTACTGTATGAAAAATGAATAGTATATTTATAGTAGAATGACGGTCTCTCGATAGGTAATATTATCATCGTATCGTCTTGTCTCGCCATTCGTGACAATGCACGAAGTTACGCTTGTTAAGGAGTATTGGCAGCCAAATTAGAAACAGTGGAAGCAAGAAAAGGTTATCTAGAAATGATTATTTCAAGTGAAGAAAATGGCTCAAACTGTTTGTTCATTTCAAGGATAGTCACATAGCAGTTCCCAATCTGATCAAAATTTTTGGTATGCCATCTGCTTGCCTAGGACATCCGCACGAGATTTTTTTTTTTTTTTTTGATGAACAGTGCATAGGTTATTGATGAAAGAATCTATAGTTAAAGGCATGTGGGCATAAAATTTATATCGAATTAGCTTGTGAAAATTTTTAAAAGTTAAATAAAATCGGAAATCTTTTTTAAAAAATTCCAGACAAAATGATAAGTACACGTAATATTGATCAAAATTTTTTCCTCTTTCAAAGTGAATTTTCTTATTTAAATAATTCATAAATATTAACATGAAGGAAATAAATTATATAAATTTATATTCTTCAATAGCTTATTATTACCCTAGGTTATGATTCTAATCTAGCTAAACTAAACTCTGTGGCACGACAACCCATGTAGGCCAAGGCCTACAGAAACTCCCAGTGCTTAGTTCCCAAGCATGGTGCTTAGTTTATCGACCCACAGAAGGGATGAAAGGCTGAGTCGACCTTGCCCAACCAGAGAATCGAAGGATTATAATCAGTTACCTTCTATTCATAACACTTTATAAACCACTCTAAAAACCCACAATGTGTGATCTTAAATACTCGCTATGTTGGGGGGGAGGGAGAGTATTCTGGTATCCCGGTTGAACATTTAAGAAATCAGGCAACCCTAATTACAATTAATAAGGAGCAATACAAAGCATAATTAAGCAATTGATTTTATACATTAAGTGTTTACTGGATATGAATAATTGATGTAATTTATATAATTATGGATTATGACTGAGTTGTTTATAAAGGAAAATATGCTTTTGAAATAGATAATTATTTATATAACTAGAATGCTTCTTCATTTACAGCTAACTGATGAAGACTTTTTGTTTGTTGGTAGTTATTACCATATTATGTTCAACGCTACAATGGGCGTTTGGAGATGAATTTGCTTATACTGGTGAATATAAACTCTATTATATACAAATAACATAAAAAAGTTGTGTTATAGTGTATTCCAGGACACTGCGGTATTGCTGGTGATGAGTTAGCCGACGACCTTGCTAAGCAGGGTACTTCTATCCAACAAACATCAAGAAATGAAATTTCCCTCAATAACACCAAGCTGCTCATTAAAAACAAGATAAAGAAAATTGTCTTAAAATAATTCTCAGAGAGACACTTTAGCAAGACCTGATGGAATAATCTTCAATGTATCCCTAAGTGGCCTAGACGTAGGGGTGTTACCGAGTTTCGCTTAACCACCGGGCATGACTGTCTTCTTAAAGACCTATGTAGAACTAACATAGTCCGCAAACCTTTCTGCAGGCTCTGCGATCTTCGGGAGAAGATGGACGTACACCACTTTCGTGGCTGTCCAGTACTTTCCGAACCTTCCTTGTGCGATCACTACTGACTAGTGTCTTTGAGACATCCTTAGCACTTTATAGACTTTTCTATGTTCACTTGTCTACTTATTCTTTCAGTATTTGTGACGCAGTAGTCTTTGTAGGCACGGCCATTGGAAATTAAAAAAACTTGTATACAAATAACACTTTTGATACTGAATATCTACTTATTTATAAAATCGAAAGAAACATTTATTGGCATACAGTAAAATAACTAATTGGAAATGTGTACATGTTCTCACAGATTTTTCATTTATTTTGAATTAAAAAAGGGCAATTGGGCTTAAGTAATTATTTAAAAAATTTCTGTGCTCATTTAAACGTCTATAACTTAGTGCCTCTAAGTAATTTACGGACAACTAGCTGTAATTTTTGAACATTTTTAAAAGTGATTTGGACACTGTACTTCGTAAATAAAAAGTATTTAAATCATTGTCAAGTTATGCGTAATCTGTCTGTATGGATTTTAAAAGAATTCAGGTGTACACGCACAACTTTTCATAAAGCATCTACACTATATATTTCTATGAAATGAATATAATAATTAGTTAAAATAAATTCTCTTCCAATTTGACTGTCTGTTTGAGTAGGAAATCAAAAAAGAAACCTTTACACTCTAGTTAAGATAGTGAGTTAGAAAAGCTAATAGAACTATATCATTTTAAATGCATTTTTACTGAAGAAATTAAAGGTATTTTTCTGTGAAAAACATATGCTTGATTTATTATTGAATGAATAAAAAAGCTTATAAAAATATATTCTGTTTGCGTGGGTATTTGAATAAGCAATTATTATAAAAATAAACGTTTGAAAGATTTTATTTATACATATTTCATTACGCTTTTTATTCAAAATATTTTCCAAGTTATTTTAAATTGTAAAATACATGCAAATATTTACTGATATATAAATATTTACTGATTACTCAGATAACGTATTTACATAGGTTGCAAAGCAAATTAAAAAAAGTTATTAACTTATAAACTGTACTTAACTTTCATTCCGCTATCACCAAATCAGGTTACTAAGAGCATCGTTAATAATGACGAAGCATTTCAAAAATATGATACATAATCGAAAAATAATTTTTATTTTTAATTATCTAAAATATCAAAAATGATAAATAAAAATCAAATTAAACTTTCCATTTCTATTATTTAGTTCCTTTTAATGCATATTATTTAAAGAATTTTTAATTGATACAACACATAGACAAATGAAAAGTCAAAGTATTTTTGAAATAATGTAAAATATACTATCATAAATTTTCTTTTAATATTTTTAATGACTGAAAAATTTTAAATAATTGATAAGTACTAATAAAATTTATGGATAAAAAATATTATTTGAGTGACCGAATTTCATACTTATTTAGAAGTAATATATAGATTTTCTCCTTTAAGATATTTCTGGATATTATTATTTACAGTCATTACTACATTTCTATTGTAAATTATTACTTATTTTACACATTTATGCCAAAACGTAGCATAAAAGTGTAAAATATTATTCAATATTTATTTTACTAATAAGCATAAAACAAATATCAAAATCAACATAAAAAATAAAGAAAACTAAGAAAAAGATAAGAAAATAGAAAATATTAATATTTTGATATATAAATCTGATTTACTTCACTTGAATTTCTTTCACTTTTTTTATATTATTGCGCTTTTTTTAATTTCTTTATTAGCTCATAATCTTAATATTTATCTTTAACTTTCCCACTGAATTTAAAAATATAAGATTTATTTTTTACCTTATTTGCCTCATTAGAAAATGTGTCATGACATTTTAAGGTTTTCTTTTTCTTTTTAGTTACTATTTTTCATTTATTAATGTAAAATATGCTACAGTAAAAGCTTCAATTTTGTTAACAAAAAGTTGTTTTAATGGAGCAATTTTTTTACTGCCAACAAAAGTCCTTACTCAACCATCGAATAAAATTTAATATTATTTTTAATTAGAATCTTTGGAGTATTAAAACATCAAAATGGAATAATTGTTTAATTTATTTCCTTATAAAATACATTTGATGCAGATTTTTAGATCGGATGGTCGGATGGATCCGCATACTAATTTAACACAATCTATTCTATTTGTGCCTCCATTTTTGAAATACTAAATTTATTGACGTTTCCATCAGATTTTTTTAAACAATCCTTGTAAATCAGTGTTTCTCAGCAGCCAGCAAGTAAGAAGTATTGGTCTGTTCGCGAAATATCCAACTAACTGTCCAAAGTGTCAAAAGCCAAAACCCTAAAGCCGACAACCGATATCAAAACATCTCTTACATTACAATAGTAATAGGTTACTAGTTTAGAATAAATATGATAGATAATGAAAAATATAACTAACTGGCAACCGTGTACCTAATTGCTTTTCATAAACCGCCGTGCTCTACACTTAATACAAAAGTTAGTGTGACCCAGTCTGCCTTGAGTATCGCTGATTAATCCTGAATATCTTCGTAGTGTTTAAAAAGCCATAGCTTAGATATCGCTTTTTTTTTTTTTTTTTTTTTTTGCTAACATCGTAATTAAAAAATAAATGTATGTAAATTATAACAAATAAAGTTCTTTAAAAATTGTTTTTGTCTTCTTGATTTACTTATGTGAAAAAATTGTGCCAATGAGTCGAATTATCAAATTATCGTTCCCCGAGAATGTACCGCTGAACTGGCAGCCGAATGGTTAGCGTTCTTGCCTTCGGTTCAGCAGATCGTGCTTTCGAATCCCACTTTGGGTATGGATGTTTGTAGTGGTTCGGAATCCACTTTAAGCTGTAGGTCCCGGTATAATCAGCTCTCGTGTGCAAAAAATGACCGTTGAGCGACAAACAAACCAACCGAGAACGTACCGCAATATTTTAGCTGCTCTTGGAGAAAATCCTATAGACGTTTTTAATAAATAATATGAATTCATTTATTAAAAAAACGATTTAACAATCATTTTTAATACATGAATTCATATTTTTTTAATATTTTTATTATAGAATTGGATAGATAGATCACTGCCGTTGGAAGTGCAACTAGCCGAATCGTATGACGGGGATTATGAATATTTTATTCAATTTGAAACATATTTAACTGCTATTATTCTCTATAAAAGTAATTTAATTAACTTTACTAACAATATTTTTTTCTATTACTTCCTGCTTTAGATGCAGACTCGAATTTAGACCTTGCGCATGTGCTGCACTGTGAGAACGTAGGTCTTCTGCTTATAGTCTAAGATATGATTCCCTGCAAAGATATTTTACCGAAAATGTTATATATTTCATTTTTATCAAGAATTGCTGAGTTGAAGGATTTTATATGATTCATTTGATTTCAACTGTAAATAAATCTGAAAATTGTTGTCATTAAATCCAAAATATCTGTTTTTTTTTTTTTGTAATTGTATAAAATATTTTCCAACTTTTGAATTTCCTATTCGTTGTGGAAAAATCCTGAAATTTAAAATTTATTTTCAATGAATTAACGAAAGAGAAACTTTATATTTCATGCAAATTTAACAGGTAGTGTATATTAAATAATTGTTAAAGTCATTTGCATCATTTTATCCGAAATTTTTCTTCATTTTGAAAATAAAATGTCAAAAAAAGACATCAAAATTTAAAATATAACAGCTGTTTATTTATTTATTTTTGTTTAATATAAATTACAATTTTCACAAAATTACATTCATAGACAAAAATGGAGAGACAAACAGTTTTATTGAAAACTTTCCTGCCTTTAAACTTTTTGTAGATTTAAATTCGACTTCTCCATTTTATGAAAATTTGAAAATAACTGTTGACTTCTTGACTGAGGAGTCAACATTTATTCACAAACATAAATTAATTTCAGTTTTTATAAGTATCCTTTAAATTTAAACATAAGCCTTATTCATGAATATAATATTTTTTTAAAAAATATTTTCTTGACATTAGTTTTTAAAAAAAGTTCTATAATTAGCATAAACTTAAAACAAAATTCATTCAATGCCATGTCAAATAACTACACATTAAGCTGTTAAAATCTATTAATTTCAAAACTATTTAGAACACGTATATGTTTGCTATGGATATTTCTTGATCTGTATCAGGGATGACGAACCAATAGCACGCGTGCCACAAGTGGCACGTTCGAATTATTTGATGGCACGCACAAAAACAAAATTATTATTTATAGGTTATCTTTTTGATAGAAATCTGAAAAAGAAATCCGCAAAAAATTAATTTTATTAATCTACACTTAATTCATCTTTCATAAAATATTAATTTTAATTATCAATACATAATTCATAATCTACACTTAATTCATTAATAATTAATTTACACTTAATTTATAACCTCATCAATTCTACACATTTTATTAATCTACACATAATTAATGATTCATCATTCATACAAATTTGTATCATCAAATTTATGATATAAATTTGTACTACTGAATGTATGTTAACTAAAACCATCTAATTATCCATTTTATCATATGAATTCTCGAAGTATATAAAGATGTGCATTAGATACAAAAAAAATTTGCGTATCCAGTTTCGCCTTTTAATGTTATTGCATGTTGTTGCTGTCGCAGAGCTCGAATCAGACGACAGACTTAGTCATTTTTAGAAACCATCGTCTTTGAAACTTCAATAATTTGTTAAAAAATATAACCGTTTATTGCAACTAGATATAGAGCTATTTTAGGTAAATATTTTTACATATTATTTCAAATTTTATATTCTGCATTCGTTTGCAAGAACATATTGCATTAGGACTGAAATTTTAACCTGTAACAACCTTAATGTATTAAATATTACTAAACTTATAACTTATTTTGCTTATTTTTGAGCAATAAAAGATTTTAATATTATGAGAAATTTTTTTATCATTAAGTTAATGTAAAATATAGAAATAATTAGCAAAATTACCTTGAATTAATACAATATTTATTGTTTTCTCGTTTTGGTAATATTTTTAGTACTTTAATATGTGACGAAATATGTTCTTGCAAACAATAAATTATTGCAAAAATAAATTATTTATTATATAAAAATATTTTAAATATCTATATATTTAGAATTATTTATTGGATAAAACAAATAAAATGACAGAAGATTAAATTCTAACTACATAGAAGTCAATTCTTAACACGTTTAATTGTTTAAAAATATTAGCAAAGGCAATTTTATCAATAATTTCATCGACGACGGCATGTGAATCTGTATTTTCAAAATTACATTTTATAAAAAATAAATATAGGAATAGAATGACGAATTAGTCGAGCTCTGCAGACGTACTGTTGAAATTAACTAAATATAAATCAGATATTAAAACTTTATTATCTTGTGTACAGCAACAAAAACCCCATTAAAAACAATTGTTTTTAACGTGAATTTTGCTTCAAGCATATTGCTTTTTGTAAAATACTGATTAATAAAAAAATAGTTTAAGTAAGAATTCCTTTTATTTGTTTTCTTAATTACATTTAAGTATAGTTTCACCACGCTAAATTTTCGTAGGAAATTTTAATGTAGCACGTTACCTGGCTAAACTGAGTATTACGGTCTCACCTCGTAAATCTCAGAAAGCCGCCACGGTCTGAGCGAAAAATCGCCAAATCGGTAAAATTTGGCGATTATTTTTCATCGCCAAGTTTTTTCGCCATAAAATCACCAAAAGCGATTAGTCGCCAAATGTGTCACTATGCATATCATCTGAATATCCCGGAAACGCTAGCCATTTTTATTTTGGATTTTTTTTTTTATCGGCTGTAAAGCGCGGTAATTTAAATCCTGTTTTTTCCTATTTATATTTTATTTCACTTCGGAAGCATCGTGTAATATAAATATTATCTTTTATATACACATTTTTTTATTTCGGGTCGGATATAGTGCCGGAATTTTAATCCTATCTATATATTTTATTTCGCTGTGTGGATATAGTGCCGAAATTTCAATAATGTCTTTTATATTTGTTTTGCATTTCGCTGAGAAAATAGCGAAGGAATTTCTATACTGTCTTTTATATTCGTTTTGTTTTTTGCTGTGGATATAGCGCCGGATTTTCAATCCCTTATTTTATATTCAATTTTGATTTTGCTGTGCGTGTAGAGCGCCGGATGAAAAATGTAGGTAAGAATTTTATTTTATTTTCTGCAGGCATGCAGAATTCCTAGAAGTATATGTATTTAAATTTCCAATAATAAACGAAACTATAAAATCTATGCTCTAAAATTATTCTAGATTTGTTTACTTTTATGTAGTAATGATTTGTAACATTCTGTGTTTAATAGCTGAAATCCAATTTTTAATTTGTTTTTAAATAAATATTATTAAATGTAATTATTTTTGCTACTTTATTTACTTAATTTTAATCCTGAAATATTTTTAAATAGAATTTTTAATCAATTCTTATTACGATCACTGTTTTCTTGCATGCGGTTAGGCTTAGCGATTCGAAATATGGGGGAAAAACCGGCATTTAGTTTTAGGGGAGGGAAGGGGGAATTTCTAGTGGGGTGAAAATCCCGCCGTTTTTCTGCGCCAATTACAGGTCGATTGGCACTCTTTCTGGGTTGCCGATCAATTTCCAAAACACCCGTCTCAGGCCCTTGGCAAAAAAACATTTCGCCAAGGTGAGACCGTAATACTCAGTTTTACCCGTTACCTATTTAAAAAAGAATTTTTTTTAACTTTGTGGCACGGACATCCAAAAAGGTTCGCAATCCCTGATCTATGATCTATATTATGGAGTTGTATTTTGATCTTAGCCAATCTTCGCTTATGACTGACTTTATTGCTAAGAGATGGCAGCACCTTACAATATATTTTCGGGAAAATCAATTTTGTATCAAAAAACTTTTTAATAATCTGTCTTATATATACAGTTTTTCTCTTTCAATATTGTGTTTTTAGGATTTCTTCTATACTTCATAATTTCATTTAATTTTAGAATATCTCATTTGTTGTTGCTGTTGACTTATCCTCTTTACAGATCTAACATTTGTCAGATCAACTCCAATAAATTGTTGAGAGTTAGAAAGAGTCAATGACTATCAGGGGATCTGAGGATAAATCCCCCGGGGAAGTCCGACGAAATCCAGAATATATTTCGGTGAAGCTGGATGGTCACAGCTTTTTTCACAAATGGGATATTTTTATGTACCATGTTCAAACGATAAACAACTTTGATGTTCACTTGGGAATGTGGCCAATGTAGTTTGAGATTTTCAGTCACATTTTATTTTCAGAAGAGTTCCAGGATATGATCCAGAGTACCATTGGTGTGTGGGTGGAATTTGCCGGATTGAATGCAGTCTAGATTTTTCATTTAGAGTAAAGATCCTGGTATGAAAGTGATGATCCAGTGGGCGTATTTTCCTTACTGCCTTCTTTGGCCATTCGATCTGGAGTCTCATTGCCACACATATTTGCATGGTATGGAATCCATTGGAGATGTACACCATGGTCTTGGGAGATCATTTTCAATTTCAGCAGAATAGATAAACTTGTATCATCGTTCGTAGAGAACCAGTCACTAAGATTTTGCAATGCTATTCGACAAAATCCATAGTTCTCCAAAATCACAGTTGCTGGAAATAACAGCAGCAAGTCCCACCTTAATTGCTGTCATCTCACTTCTGTAGGCTGAACACGTGTCAGGGTTGCGTTGCTTTAGCGCAATTTTAGACAGAGGGGTTCTGATTTAAACGGTCTTTTGTACGACTACCATCGGTGTACATTTGCACTTCATCGTAGGGAATACAGTTAAAAATTTCTATAAATAATTGTCTAGAATGATCTCCGATGTGAGTTTGCTTGCTTCCAGTGAAATTCAGATCAAAGTGGAAGATAACTCTTGGCATTCACTCTGAGGGATATGCCACTTGCTTCATGAGAACAAAAATGTATTTTTATCCTTAAATTGTTTTTCCCCATGGAATTCTTTTATCTTAAGCATTTTCTTTATCGTAATGTTTTCAATATTTGTAATCATTTAATATCAGAAATAAATTACATTTCTGCTTAATTAAAGACATGATATTAACATTTTTTGCTTCATCATTCAGAATTGGTATAAAGGAAATATGAAATTATTATTATAATTATTTATTTATTTTACTCCATCAAAATTTGTTTTTGTTTTTTTAAGCATCTTTATTTTGTTTCAATTTTTTAGGCTTCTTTTTTATGTTGTCAATGGTAAAAATACTTTGATGGAACTTGATTGATCAAAACCTTTTTCATAATTTTAATTACATCGAGAAGCAATTATTCGGGAATTAATAAAACAATCACTTTGAAAAATAATTAAAAATTAATCTTTTCTTTAAAAAGCATATCTAAAAAATCAAATCATGAGTTCTCTTAAAAGCATTTTTAATTTAGTCTTGAGAGATTAACGGAACATGAAGAAGGCTGAATACATATACGCTAACTTAAAATAAATTTTTTTATTTATTATATTATTATTATTTATTATTATTTTATTTTATTTAAAATTTATTTATCTTCATAATTTGAAGAAATTGGATTACTTTGTTCACATTTTTATATTCGTTTTGGGGGCGAAATCATTCAAATATTAAAATTCGGTTTCTTTATATTTTGCAAAAAAATGTATGATTAACTTACATCAAACATTTGATTTAAATTTAGAATTACTGAGTAATAAAATTAATAAACAAAATGAAATTAAAGGAATATCTTCTTACTCATCCATATTTGTATACTATAAATATATACACACTCAAGAAGTTTGGAAAATGTATTACAAACGACATGTATGTGTAACTTCATACTAATTTACAAACTGAAACATAATATTTGAAACCTTATAAAATGTAGAAAAATGTGGAAAATAATCAAATGGTATTTTAAAAATTAACACATATCTCAATTAATATTTTACATGCGAAAAATTTGCACAAGAAAAACATCTGCATAATGTACTCCAATATAGAATTTATTACATTCATTTATAAGGCTTTTTGACAGTAATTTATCAATTTTCTAGGAAGTGACAGAATTTGATTTCTTAAGCCAATTCAAGGCATAATAATCACTAGAAGTCGGAAGCCCTTCAGTTTTTCACAACAGAAGCCAGGCATCTGAGCATAGAGTTCATTTATTTTTGTTATTGAAGTATTAATGTTCTGCCACACTTAAATCCACATATTTTTATGCATATTCAGTTTTATTTCTTATTTTTGGAGTACAACATCTGGTTCTCGTGAAATGAGCTCCAATGGATTTATTTCTAGCGATGAAAGAGGTGTTTTTGTGTGGTGCTATATGAGGGATATTCTTATCGATAGTATCTTGATAAGTAATATTACTAGTACCTGAGCAGTTATTGTTGCCCCAGGATGCTTCCCTTTGCCTAATATTGAATTGGTCTCTAATCAAGGCCAAGGAAGCATGCTGTATTTTAAATCAAGGACGCAGCAAAAGACCCCCAATACTTGGCCATTTCACTCGGAGGATATTGCGATCACGACCAGTTTTAATGTGCCTCAATCTCCTTCAGTGAACACGACGGGGCTTCATCAACCGGGATTCGAACTAACTACATTCCGATAATGAGCACGACGCCCTAACCAATTAGGCAACCATGCTCGTATATTGATCATTTCATCCTAGTTGTTAGAGCATCGTCCTTAGGTCTTGAAGGGTTGAGTTCGATTCCCATTGTCACCAAATACCACCTAGTACATTCGATATACATGATCGTTTAATCTATGAACTCAAAAGTCCTGTGGATGGTTCTTGAGCAGTTAGCTTAGATGTAAGGGCCTGAAAGAAAATTTCTCTCCTTTCAAATTAATGCAAAAATTGAGCAAGTGGATCTTCTAGTGGTGCCATCTATCGGACGAGTTTCAAACAAAGTCATACTTTACCTTTGTGGTGCTGTGGTCAAACGAAAGATGTACCCTACTGACCTAAATTCGCATAGCTAACGGCATAGCGAGCTTGTCTCGTCCAAGGGTCATAATTAACAACATCAACACCTCTATTATCTGAGCTCCAAGATGATAATTTTAAATTTCTCTTTAAATTATGTAAGTGAAATAAGAAGTAATTTTGCTTTCAAAAAATATCAAAAATCGCAGATATATTTCCCCAAAAGAGAAACTCCACCACCATATTTGAGTGTTTTAATTAAATCCCTCTCGTCTTACATTCTTTTAGCAATTTTTCTTTCTTGGACACAAAAATGTTAAATATACTTTCAATAGAAAATGAAACATCATACCAGCGTAATTTAAATTTATTTAATGATTTTATGAATACGATAAATTAAATGTTCTTTTTTATATTTTTTTATTTATTTTTAGTTACGGGTGAAATTGAAATAGAAAACTTTTTACAAAATTCTCTGTTCATTTTTATGACACTCAAAAGTGGATTTCTGATAAAAATTTTCTGATTTTTTAAACCTTTGGTCATGTTGAGTTAAATTTTCTGAAAGTTTTATCGTTCATTTTCATACTTGTTTTTTAGTTGATTTTCTTCTTTAGAGCGTTTTATCACATATTTTACTGTAGAATTTTATATATTTACCATATTAGCAATATTTGAGGTGATTTGCCATACAGCAATAAGCTATTTTAGTAAAACAAATGAAATAAAGGAACTAAATATGCAAATATTAAAGACAAATGATTTGTCATACTCACCCTATGTAGAGGTAGAGACTCCGTCAACGAGAGACCTTAGTATCAAGAGTCCTATAAAAACTATCGAAATGATTGTATCAATTTATCAAATTTATTAACTGATATTATGTTTTTCGTTATGTCTTGTTATGTAAGCTAAAAGCATTCTAACATAGAGCTCTAAAGATATTATTTTCAATAAAAAAATGATTTATTAGAAATCATCAGAATGCAAAAATAATAATTAAAGTAGGCTGTAATTAAATATATCGATTTATTTGAATATTTTAGTAATCGATCACTTTTCTTATATCTCTTTCCCTAACGCTTTGCGTTTTTATATATTTTAATGAAAAATAATCTTCATTTTTTCTTATCTTAGTGTGAAACTTGTGGACACATGATGAAAAATTATCAAGCTTTTTCAATTCCAAACTAAAAAAAAGTTTTTATAAATTTCCAAAATAAATAAATAATTTTGACATCCATTAGGTTTTAATTGACAGTAGTAACTCGTATGTTTGTTTGTGAGTAAAAACATCAATTTTAAACCAATAATTTCAATAAATAATAATTACTATATACAATCAATCAATCAACAATGGCACTACAACCCTGTGTGGGTCCTGGCCTTCTCAATGAGCTTATTCCATCTTGGCCTGTACTCAGCAGCACTTTTCCAATTAAATGTTCCAATAGTGTTAAAGTCCCTATCAAGACAATCAATCCATCTGATTTTGGGCCTACCTCTGGAACGCTTTCCCATTGGCCTTGCAAGAAAGATTTTTTTAGGGGTGCGTTCAATTGAATTACTATATACACTTATACATAATTTAAATAATTTCTAATTAAAGAAAAACCTAGAAAATTATCAATCACACATACAGTATAAGCAATTTTTAATAAACTACACACGTGTCCATAAATTAAGAATAATAGTTCAGGCATAGAGAGAGACAGAAGCAAAACAAATCTGACTGATTTGTAAAGTCTACTTATTAAACAAAAGAAATAGAGCAAAAAAGATGCTATATGTTTGATATCATCAATAAAAATTTCGATTTTTACTCCCTGGAGCAAATTTCAAAAAAGATCCTATTTACAAAAACCAAAATAACATGGTTTATATGACGGTTAATGCATAGCATATGCCCCCCAAACGATGCAATACAGGCCGTACAATGCTAGGCATGCTGAGTATCAAATTATCGATCTGATCTTGAGGAATATTACATCACTCATCAAGCAGTGCTCTCCGAAGTTCCGGTAGACATGTGGGAGGTAGTTGACTTGCTGCAATTCGTCGACCAAGCATGTTCCACACATACTCCATTGGATTCAAGTCCGGTGAGAATGCTGGTCAGTCCACACGGGTGATATCTTCCGATTGAAAGCATTCGCCTAAAATGTTTGCATGTTGTCATTCATAAACAAACATTCTGCACCCATGGCGCTCTGAAACAAACGTATATTGTTCCAGAATGACATACCGATGGACGTGGCTTGTCATGGTTACATTCTGAACATGCAGGTTAGCTCTGGAACACAGAATAATTACTCCCCAAATGAGCAATCCTGTACCACCATAACGGTGTCGTTCAATGGTGTTCTCTTGGTGGTAATGGTTACCCGGTCCTCTCCATATGAAAATCCAACGAGAAATCTAAACCTGAACTCGTCAGAAAACATCATACAAGACTACCCTTGGTGTGTCCACAATGCATGCTCTCTATTCCAATCTAACCGCAGGCGACAGTGAGTTGCGGTAAGTGGAACACATCTGATAGGCCTACGAGCACACAGCGCAATGTGCCCTAAGCGTCTGTACTCGGTCTACCTTGAAACTGTCATACGGTAGCGGAAGACAGCTGACGAGACAGGTCTGGTACTGTGCTCCACCTGTTTCTTTTGGTAGAAACTTCCAAATACCGGGCCTCATTTGGCGTTGTAACTCGAGGGCGAGCTGTACTATAACGTCTACTCACGTATCGTCATCTTGGAACCGAGGCCAAAGCCTGGAGATGACGCTCTTAGTGATTCCAAGTTCCTCGGATACTTCCAGCAGAATACGTCCACACTCCAGACGGTCGATCATTCTACCACTTAAATAACTATGCAATTAATGCATTGTAATTTGTATTTTATTCTTCAAGATATATATGTGATAATTCTACATATGAAATTTTTATTTTAGAGTTCAATTTCTGTGTGATTCTGAATTATCCTTAATTTATGGACATGAGAGTATGTTTTTAAAATTGACAAATAAGCATATATTTACAAAACTCAAAAAACAACATTTCAACTTATATTTCTATAATAAGTAAAAATTCAATCTACATTTCAGTCGCAGTCTTAAAGCCATATTTTACCATAATTTATTCATAAATATTGAATTTAGAAATAAACCAATAGCAACTTTTATCTAACTAAACATTTGATTTTATTTAGGACATTATATAATCAATATATCATTTTAAGTAAGAAAACATTCACCATTAAACTTTCAAGTTTTTATTTGTTTTATTTTTTAACCTTCTCTTCTTTAATTATTAAGAGCGAATATACATTCGCCATAAAATAGATTATGCAACAAAATTTAAAAATATTTATAACTAAATAAGAAATATATAAATATATATATTTCTTATTTAGTTATAAATATTAATTATTTGGATTTCTTGTAAGCAATTTTTTCACTAATGAACAATGTATTGTTTTCTTTCAAAAGACAAACCTCTATATTTTTAGGTTGTTTTTCGGGTTTTTGACTGGTTGTCACATTAACGTGATTGCACTGTGTGATATAATTCATCGTCCGTGGATCAATTTTTAATCTTGAACGGTATTCACAATATTGGAATATCATCCAATATTTCTGTTATATTTAGGTACATTTTTAATAAAAATTCGAAAAACTGAAAAATTATCAGAAAAAAAGTCAACATTTATTTTTCACACATAAATTATTTCTTATATTTCTATGTAAAATTAAATGCTTAAATAATCTTCGGAAAGGATATATTGTTTAAAAATTCTTTTTTTTTTAATTCATTACAAAAAGATTAGTATCAGTTTAAAAAAATTTTTTTAACTCAGTGCTACTTAATTAATAATACTAACTTGCTAATATCAATTAATTTCATAACTAATTAGAACAAATATATTAATAAAAGTTTGCGATCGATATATGTTTAATATAATGCTAAATATAGGAAAGAATGCAGGTACAATTACAATATGTTGATAAATACAGACAGTTGTATTTCTCATTTTTGCCAATGATTCATTTATGATTGACTTTATTAACAGGAGAGGGCAGCACCTATGGTACATTCTTTGAAATAATGATTTTGTACCAAATTTAATAACCTTTTACTTGTCTTAAAATAATTGTTCAAATCATAAATATTTAATACATTTAAATTATCACATATTCATGTTATATTTCAGTTTTAAATCTATATAACAACTGAAACTATAGATATCTTTCGCTGATTTAAAAATCTCATTAGACGACATTTTTAAATTGTGTTATTGATACATCACTGTTATTAAAAAATAACAGTAATGATTTCATTTTGTATCTGGTTCTTTCATTAATTTAGAAAAAAATTACCTGTTACTTTTGGTGAGTAACAAGTATCATAAAACAATTTTTTTTAATTTAGCTCCTACTTAAGTCAACAAAGAAAATTTTTACTGATAATTTTGAAAATTCTTACAGAAAATTTTTACTTACAACGTATTTACAATCACTTCCTTATTAGGAAAAAAAGAAAATTTTTACTGTGTCACTATATTTACAGTTAATTCTTACTTACATCAACAAATAAAAATATTGTTTTTTCTCACATATAGAACTAAAATTATTTAATGTAGTTCAATTAATGTATTAATATTCGAAAAAAAAGTGCTTTAACATCAAGTGTCATCCACAACAAGTTTTAAAAAAATGTATTTGAACTTGATTGCTAAATAAAAAATATTTTATTAACAATTGAAAATTTGAACGATATATTAAGAAAGTGTGGACTAATAGTAGAAACTGAAGGAACGAAATGCAAAGGGTAATATTTGACATTGGAAATATTTGGGAAGTATAAATTCGTATGAGATAACATTTTAGAAAATATTTGAACTTTAGAACGCATCATTTAATTTTTTTTATATATAAAATTTGTAAAGACACCTTTCTGTAGGATAATTCTTCTTACAAAAACTACTAAATCAGACTTTATCCATGAATATCGATACATTTTCCCATTAGGAAGATTTTAAAGCAAGAAAACTTGTGATATTTATGGATTTTTTGCAGTAAAACAAATAAATCTTACCGTTTTCAAAAATCTACGAAGTTTGCCACGTCCACTGAAAATATTTTGTCATTCATTACCTATAAAAGAAATAGTAGTATTATATATAAATTTGATAGTTAAGTTAGTAAAAAAGCACAGATGCACTTATAAAGTATTACTGTATATTCTAAATGTAAAAATAAAATAAATAATAAATAAAACTTTAGTTCACTTCAATGTTAAATAATCTAAAAAGATTCTCTTCAACTATTAGTAAACTGCTTACGATATGTAATATATATTTAAAATTATCTTTATGTATATACATTGAATTAAATGTTTATTTATTTGTTTTTATAGATTTGGATAAGGTAGCCTTATTTAAGATTGTATTCTTTAAGAAGGGAGAATAAAGGAAATGGAAAATTAAGATTGTATTCTTTGAGACAATAGAAGGGAGAATAAAAGAAATGGAAAATAATAATAGAAAAACGCAGAAGTAAATTCATATTATGGTAAAACTTAAGCCTCCATTAAATCCAACTGAGAGATCATTCCAAAATCCATAGTGCTCATTCCTTCCTCTACTCAACTATCTCCTAGGAATTTCTTTCTTTAGAAAAATTCGAATAGGACATTCCTTTTTCTGAAGGCAAATATTCATAGCTCTTCTCCGTATATTATTTTTCCCAATGTCCAGTTTCACGAAGAAAGTGCAACATTCTAAGCAGAGCCGTTACGAAAAGTCTCGAAAATGGGGAAAAAACAACGCATTATTCCTAAAAAGAACATTGGTTTTATTATTTTCAAAATAACAGAATAGAAATCTTTAACATTTCGTTATCACATAACAGGCAATAAAATGTTATCGCAAAAAATATTTCGTTACCATATAAAAAGTGGTCTCTAGAATAACAAACTGTTTTCAAATAAAGTATCATTGTTGAATAACTACTATTCTTACAATAAAGAGCCATTTTCAAGCAACACGTCATTATATCGTTGCTGTTTTCAGAGAAAATATTTTACTGCTGCTATTTGATAGCGATGTAATGAAATGTAACCATAACACACACCAGCTAAAGCAGTAAATTAACAAGTCTGTCAGCGATCATATCATTCTAAAGACTACTATAAGATAAACTAGAACTTTCACGTTGCCATTGAATGAAATGAGAATAAATATGCAAATTAGTGTATTACGTGGTTGAGACACTGGTCATGTTAGAGTAGGAATAACAGTCATTATAAATGCAGATCTACCGCACACATTCATCAATCGCAACTGGTACAGTAGTGAAGAGAAATAGACGTGTCGAAGGAGCTCGTTCGGTGTTGTTTGCATTACGACTTTAAAGTGGGCTTATCAGCAGCAGCATCAAGTCCCAGAATATGTCAAACGTTTGGAGATCATGCTGTAAATGAACCTATGCAAGTCATTGGTTTCTCAAATTCTGATCCGGAGATTTATCCCTCTGTGATAATACTAAAATCTGGTGGACTAGTCGTCACTATGAGCTGATACCAA
Organism: Latrodectus elegans; assembly: GCA_030067965.1. Classification (NCBI taxonomy): domain Eukaryota; kingdom Metazoa; phylum Arthropoda; class Arachnida; order Araneae; family Theridiidae; genus Latrodectus; species Latrodectus elegans. The sequence continues at coordinate 16,250,589 of CM057821.1, read as the reverse complement.
TGGGTCAAGGGGTCACTGCAAATTTGTGCTCGCAGCAATTGAAATGTGTGCATCGGGTATTGAAATTGAAGAAGCCGGCAGTGTTTATTGGCAAGAGAGTACTGGTCTTCCCAAGAACGCTTGGTCACATGTCGCGCGGGTGGTCAGGAATACCATACAGAGATTTGGATGGAAATTTTGTCCATTTTCCCTACTCACATGACTTTGCACCATTAAATTTCCATCTCTTCCATTCCTTAGACAATCATTTTCATTGAAAATCCTTTTCGAATAAAGCAGATTTGCTCCAAGCACTCACAGACTTTTTGCGTCCACATCTCCCGTTTTTAAAATCATCATTGGATCATTAAAAATGGTGAGAACTTTCTTATTTACCTGGTATTAAATAACTGCGTTTTGAAAATAACTACTTTAGTAAAAGCATAAATGAATAACTGTTATGATTTAACAGATACTCTAAATAACGACCATAAGCATAAATTTCACTCGAAAATCAATGCCTCATAATTTTGGCATTATGGAAATCTTATTGTTTTTATCTCCATATTATTTGGGAATTGAAGGATATTTATTTTATGATTAAAGGTAATGTTAAAATATGACTGAATTTGACTATTCTGTGAATAAATTTTAATGTACTATTCATGAGTGGGGAAGGGTTGCAGTCACCGTCAGTCCACAAGACTAGAGCGCCCAAAGGAGGAGGACTGACTAAGCTACGTAACCGCAGTCTTTAGCTGTGCAAATTGAAGTGGCTTTCAAGCCTTGGGGGACCCTACCTGGAGAAGAATCTCACGACTTACTTCGCCCACCCGCCCAGGAACACCCCTTCGCCGGCCTCTAGTCCAAGCTGAGACGCAGCCTTTGGGGCTTGAGGGGGACGCAGCGCTTAGTGCTTCCCTAGCTACTGGTCTTAATAGATAAGAACAAACGGCTATTGCCCATTTCAGCAGTGGCCAGTCTTAGTAACTTGAAAATCGTCGAAAGAACGAAGAAATTCGAAATTTGCACCTAGTGTTTAAAGGAACACGCCTCTCCTGAACATATTCTTCTATGCCTTGGTCTCTTCAGGGGAGATCTGATGGAGAATCCACTTATGGTGCTGGACATTTTGAAAGTGTACGCGCTCATGGACCTGGTCTATCACTGCTGACCTCAGGGGCATGCAACAACATTCATTTTAATATGATGGTTTGTGTGGCCATAGTATCAGGGTTTGAGGTGAGTTTCGAAATGCTCTTTAAGAATCTGCTTTGCTCTTTTATAATTAATTTTTATTGAATGAAGCACTTTAAAAATATTTTGTTTAAGTTTTCTTTTAAAAAAATACTGTTAGCTTGATGCTTTATACAAAAATTTACAATATTACAATTTATACAAAAATTTACAAATAAATTTATACAAAAGTTTACAAATGTTTACGGAATATATATAGAAAATATATGAGAAGAGATATTTTATGATACATATACAGTCATTGCACACCTATTTTTTTTTCTTCGAAAAAATATTACGTAAAATATATACAATATCTATATTATACAATATCTCTTACAAACTCTATTATATATTAAACAACATTTCTTTTCAATACTTGAATTAATTTTAGCATTTAATGATTCCTTGAATATTTAGTATTGAAACGCGTTAGAAATCATCTCTACTGTTTTATTAAATTGAAATTAATAAACTAACAATGAAAGAGTGGATCGTTATGTGATCACAAAAAATGAAGAAATGAACTTGAAAGTTTATAAGAGTCAATGAGAGATTAGATTTTAGTCCCTTAACCCTAACATCAAAACATTTATGGTATCATCTTTCTTTGTGAAGGAAATTAAATATTTTTTATTCATCCACTGGGTGTCCTACTATATAAAGGTGTCATCACTTCCGCCCCTGTGTGGGGAAAATCCTAGTACGCGGCGTTGGTAACAGCGGCAGTTCTGAAACTCTTCTGTTGCATAATTGTATTAAAGTAAATTGTAACCTTCACAAAGTATAGTTAAATATTTGTTACCATAGAAACTAAATACAAATACCTTTTGTTAAAACAAACCATGTAGACACACATACGGATATAAACATCAATAAGTCGAAGTCTTAAATCACTGCTTTCTAACTAAAGTAGGATTGAATAAATTTAACAAATTCAGATGAAATATATGAAAAAAAAAATTACATTTATAAGCATTTTGTGAACGGTAGAAATATCGAAAATATATACGAGATACTTTTTTATATTCTGCTTGAAAGAATAATCACTATTGAGAAAATATCAAGAGACATTTAATTTACCTAGCTTTTGCGATCAGAAATTTTAAATGCTTTTCAATTAAAAACTTTTTTTTTCAATATATCGGTAATCGTCTAAGAAATACTCAAATTTTTAATAGTTTAAAATTATTTGATTTATTTTATTTTACATTAATTTGTTAAAATATTCATTTTATTATATTTTTCGTCGTGTCTGATAAGCTATTATTCTTATGATGGCTCTTTTGCCTTTTATTCACAGTTTTTGGCGAGTATCGGTCCACCAATGGCGACAAAACTCCGACTCTTCATAGGTCACCACTTATAGCTGAACAGACAAAAACATGGTCTGGTGTCAACTGCGTATCTGGATAGTTATCACAGTTTCTATAGACTCTCTTACCCTTTCTATCGATCGTCATGCCTCTGTGATGTTTTGTTCTAAACCTGATAATGGGTTCTGTGGTTAATTCATCAGTGTCCACATAACAAAGCTAGTGTATGGTTGGAATTGACATTTATTTTACTGCATGACGTGGTTAAGACACGATCAGTCGAGAATGGGAATACTAGTCGTTGTAAAAGCAGGTCCACAGCGCACATTCATCAATCGAAACTCGTACAGTAGTGAAAAGAAGTAGACATGTCTAAGGAGTTCATTTGCTGTTGTTTGCTTTCAAAGTGCTCAGCTACTGCCTCAAGTCCACGAATAAGTTAAACTTTTGCGGATAGTGCTGTGAATGAACGTATGGCAAGACATTGGTTTCACAAATCCTATTAGGGAGATTTGTCCCTCTGTGATGAAGCTGGTTTCTATAAACTAGTCGTCAAGCGGTTCACTATGAGCTTTTATCAACGGGCCAAAAGCTCCCTGTGGGCCTGTATGCTCATCAATTGGCACGTGTGCCACAGAAATTTCAGCAGAAGAAGCCAGCAGAGTTAATCGCAAGGGTGTATTGTTCTTAGCCGATAACGCGTAGCCATAAGTTTATAGTGGCAGGGAATACCATACAAGGACTTGGTTGGGAGAATGTGCCATCCTATTTACTCTCAAGACCTTCCGCCACCAAACTACCACTTCTTACATTCCCTGGACTACCATCTTCGTGGAAAACCATTCAACAATGAAGCATCGCACCGTGACTTTGCAACCTTGCACCAAACACTCATGGACTTCTTTGAGTCCAAAACCCTCGAGTTTTACCTCAAGCATATTGCAAAACTTGAGACACGTTGGTAGAAGGTGTTGGATGCCTATGAGGATTACTTTGAACAACAGGCTACCCTAACTATAGGCCATTTTCTTTGGGGTCATTAAAAATGGCAAGAACATCCTTGTTTATCTTGTATTTAGAATTAAATATCGTAATTATTATCATGATAACACAGCAACCTCGTAGTTTTAATTACATCGAAAAATAACTAATCGTGAATTAATAAAACAATAACTTAGAAAAATAAATAAAAATTTATCTTTTCCTTAAAAAGCATATCTAACGAATAAAAAACATTATGTCCTCTTAAAAGCAATTGTAATTTATTCAGTGGGCCATGGTAACCTAGTGGGTATCAGCCCTCCATCCGGAAGGGTGGGTTTTGATTCCCAGTGCCACCAAAGACCCACTGGGTACATGCGATATACGTGCTTGTGTTAAATCTGTGGATTCGAAAGTCCTGTGGTCGGTCGTTGAGTAGTTACCATGGGTGCAATGGTCTGGAGAATTTTACTCTCCAGACCATTACATCCCTTCAGATCAATGCCAAAACTCAGAAAGTAGATTTTCTTGTGCTGCCATCTATCGGAGGATTTGAAGAGCAAAAGTCGTATTTTCACCTTTATGGTGCTCTGATTAAACGAAAGACGCTCCCGATTAACTTAAACTCACATAGCCAAGGAAAAGCGAGCTTGGCTTGTCCAAGTGTCATTAGTAACAACAAAAAACAACAATTTATTCAGTTAGCACTAACGGACCCTAAACAATATTAAATATGAGTATATTACCTTTAAACGGAAGCAAATTTTTATATATAAACATTAATTTTCTTTTATATTTTTGAAAGAGTTTGGTATTTTTCTTATGCTTTTATCAATTCATTTTTAAAGGAATCTTTCAAATATTAATACTGTGTCCCTTTATTTTTATACAAATAAACACGACTAATTTTAATAAACATCCAAAACTTTGATTTCATTCAATTAGAATTACAAAACAATAAAATATTAGAAAGATGAGAAGATATAAAATAATGAATAAATATACTTTTTTAAAGAGTTTGGGAAAGATAGAGAATAACACTTCCTTACATAAATTATATAATGCAAATAAAAACTAAGTATACAAAACATAATAAAATACAAATTATAAATGAAAATTAACACATGAAACCGGACATTTTGGTTATAAAAGTTTTACCCAGGAAAAATGCATTCACACACACATAATATAAAATCTCTTCAGTATGCAATTCTGTATATTTAAGTGACAAGTTATGGATGAAGTTTATTACTTCAGAAGAATGTAATAGCGGTTGATCTTCAAAACCAGTTGTAAGTACGATATTTTTTCACAGGAAAACGAAGATGAGAAATGTGGGCACAGGTACCATATAATCCATGATTCCAAATTCTGATTTTCTTTGGCGACGAAGAAAAGTTGCCAAGGTGACTTGCACGAGTACGTAAATACTAGGGTTACCAAAATAGAAATTTCTGCATAATTCTTATAGGTCTCGATATGTATGACGTAACAAAAACAAGGTTGTTAGATACATAAGAAAATCCGCCAAAAATTCGCTAATCTCAGAATTTGGCGCATGGAATATACGCCACCTGTGCCGAAATGTGTTCTTAAAACACTTCAAATATTCACAATGTGATTTAATTGAAGTAATCAGGATTTGAAATTACCTGATTACAAACTAAGTAATCGAGTTTTTATTGATTTTGGTACTATTATTCATCATATCTGTGAAACATATTTTTAAAATAATTTTTTAAAAAATAATGCTTTGACATGATATAAATATGCCCATTCTGGTATTATATGATATTATATACTGCAGTGGAGAAGTAAATTTATACTCAAATCATTAATTTCTTTGAATTGAACACTTGCAAAATAGTTTTTATTGAGCCAACATTAAGTACTTTCAAAAATTAATGTATGGTAAAGCTGAAATAAATTCCTTTTTCATACATTTTAATAAAAATAGTATTATCTAAAATGTTTAGTGTGAAAGTTAAACTTTTCAATAATATATTCAATAATTCATTTATAAATTTCAATTAACTGTTTGAAATTAAACAATAAGCAATGTGCAATAATGGACAATGCACCAGTAAACCTCACAAAATCTCATTCTGAACAATGTGTTGTATGTATCATGGCTTAAAACATTATTTAATTGTTTATTAATAAAGGACTCAAACACACATTGTTGCTTACAACAATAAAAATATCATTTCATTACAACATATATTTTGTCTCAATTACAAGTGTAACCTCCAATTTTTAATTTTAAAACGTTATTGATGAACTTTACAATATAGAAAATAGTTTTTACACAAACACAAGTCCATTTTCTTTCCCAATTTTACCGCTTACTTACACAATAGCTTTTAGTTCATCTTAACAATAATGGCAACCATCATCAAAAGAAAAAAGTACAATAAGAAAAAACTTGTTCCTGCAATTAAATCTTCTAAAAATAGAACTCCTGCCACGAAAGGAAATTTGAAAACTAATTTTATCCATAATTCAAGCAAACTTCTTACAGAGCAGCTACAAAAAATAGCCCGGATTTTGTACATAATTCCAGAAGAAGATGAAAGCATGTTTGAAATCAACCAAGCCGAAAAAATTACCAAAATTCAAGAAGAATCTAAATTTAATTCAGTATCATTTTTAACTGCAGGTAAGAAAAAAAAATATTTGTATTTACAGTAATTCATATTATTAAGGCTTATATTAGAAATATATTTTTTAATAATATTTTCACGTAATAATATAAACTTATGATGTACTATCATTTTTCTCTAATAGACTACTAAAATTTTATTCTTTATCACTTCTTTTTTGATGTAACTCTATAAAATTAAAACAACTGGAAAAGGAGTGACATGTGAGTGTGAGAGATAGTGAAATATAACATTTTTATCGACATTTTCATTCCTAGTAATAAATTATGTGCATCTAAATTGTATCCATACTATAAGTTAGATAATATGTAATACAAATTGTTACACCTAAAAACAGCACAGATGCCGTATAATCGACACAGGTGCCGCATAATCCATGATTCCAAATTCTGAGATGGCGATTTTTTGGCGGATTTTCTTATGTACCTGGAAATCTTGTTTTTATTACGTCATAAGAGACCTATAAGAATTATGCTGAAAATTCTATTTTGGTAACCCTAATAATTACATCATAGCGCACGTCACGATACGTCATCTTGGCAACATTTCTTCATCGCCAAAAAATTCAACTTGTGCCGTATAATCCAGAGAGGAAAGTTCTGTGACCTAAAGAGTACCAAATAATTTAATACATACCACCAATATCAAAGTTTTAAATAACTATTTTATTAATTTCAGAATAAATATCTAGGGAATTTGGTATAACTATAAATTTACATAGAAATTGTCAATTAATATATTTTTTAATATAAATCAATGAGAGATAACCACTATAGCACAAAAATAGAATATTTTTAACAATGAAGTTATCCCTTTCTGTTGTGCAGTTGAATCCCAGCAAAAAGGAATACTGTTTTCTTTTTCATACTGAATGGTAAAATAACTACATATAAACTATTTGTTAAGTTTCTTCCGTAAGTATTTTAATTTGTAGAATTATTACTTTTGAATTTAAGCTTTCGGTATGGCTTAAAGAAATTTTTTTTCGGAGAAGTAAGTACGATGTTAATTTTTTAAGTAACTTGCTGAAACATTAATCTGTTCATATTCTTTTACTTTCAGATGAGCCAAAACCTTCAATAGAAAATAGATCTTCAGATTCAAACCCTCCATTTATAAAATCCAGATTTTTCAAAACAGCAGCCATCTGCATAGCAGGAGGTTTCACCATATTTGCCATTTATAAATTAATCACACAATTTAAAAATAAAAACTAGTTTTTTTTTTTATTAACTTTCAGCGGCTTTTAAGAACTTATCGACTTTCAAGATTGCATCCTTGCTTTTGTTAGTAAGCGGGCTGCAGTTTGACTTCTGAGAAGGTGTGTGGGCTTCCTACCACCTGAAGCACCCACGTTCGTCCACTTTGTGCGGACCACACATTCTTCCACGCCTGACCACCATGGTTGTAAGAAGGCCCAACTGAAGACTGCGCAAGCTGCAACAACACCCGCATCACCCACTCTCCCCTACTTTGGGTGAGATGCGCAGCTTCCACAAGACATCATCCTCCACACAAGAAGAAGAGCGAAGTAAATACTGCCTTTAATTCTGCTGATTTTTCAGTTCCACAGAAGAAAATGGGTGCAATCTTGGAAGCCGAAAAGTTAAATTTCAATCATTTTTTTTATTTATTCTCTATTTTTATAATCTACAATAACATAAATCCAATTGGCAGGACATATAATTTATCAATTAGAAAAAAAACAAGGATCAAGTTTGAAATATAATATATAAATACAGCCATTATTTCCATCCATAAATATTTAAACATTTTCAAAACAATAAAATAGTACTACAATAGAAAAAGGAGCGGCTTTGGGAAGAAATGCAAAATTTAATTCCGTCCAAGTTTATTTCATAGCAGGTTCAAGATATGCAGCAGCTTCAGATGTGAGTAACTACATTAGATTATTAGAGATATGTATTCTGGATGACAAAATTTAATGTATTATTATTTTTTCGGCTCCAAATTTTTATAACTGATATTTATAAATAAAATAATTTAACTCAGCGTATGTTGTAATTATTTTTTGATAGTATTAAAGAAAATCACATCATTTTTCAAACTTTGAATCAGAAAAAAGTTTGTGTAACCATACCTAAATATATGAAATAATTTAGTGAATAAATGTGTTTTCAATTTGTTAGTTTTAAGAACATAAATTAATTGTTTAAATTGTGTGTGTGTGGTGTGGAATGCACAACTTATGAGATAAATTTAAATACATTCACGCGTTGTTTCGGAAGAGTGAAATAAAAAGGCATATAGAGCAAATGCATTTATATATTTACACCTATACCGATGTAGTACAAACATATTAAAAAACTACTGGTAATTAATAATTTATTTTGTCAACCAGAAATGTAAGATAATTACACATTTTTATATTTAATAACACTTTAATCTCAATACATCTTATAATTTCCAAAGTTAATTTTATATGCATTTTATAGAAATGGCAACGAAGTTTCGATTTTAGCAACAAAAATGTACTGAAATACTTATTATGTTTGTATTGTATTTTTTCTAATGGTACATTACGAATTTGTAAAACCTCCGCAATTATCTTTGTTAGAATTGTCGTTAAGCAAATAAAAAAATTTTACCGCAGAATAATAGTTTCGAAGTTATGCATTTTAATGTTCTCGTGAGCCAGCTAGGCTGGCAAATTGGGGTGCGCTGCTCCACTTTTCCAACTGAACCGTTTTTGGTGTGGAGTCCGACTTCTTCAGTACACACACATGCCATAGGGACCCGTTTATAGGGTAGACAACCATTCACACAAGGAAAGGACAAACACAGGATAGTTAGACAGAGAAAGTACATCCATGCCTGAACCGTGGTTCGAATCCAGGATCTTGCTATCCGTAGTCAGGCACGCTGACCACTAGGCAAGTTGGCCGACTGTGCATTTCAATAAATTTCTACATACAGTCAACCCTCCTATAGCGCGGTACTCTCAAAATGCGGTTTCCATATAACGAGGAGATGAAATTGAGACAGACATCTTATAAAGCGGTACTCTTACAGCGCGTTTTCAACAACGTCCCATCAGTTCTTCCCGTGAACCCAATGAATAGTTTTAACTTGATATGTTTATATAAGCATTCATGCTTAATTTCTTAGCATCTTTACGGTATCGGTTTCAGTCGTCTCAGAGCACTTTCACAGTACGTCTAGTTGGTGACCGATTCTTACTAAAATTTTGTCTACACCGTCCATTCGTTTAGCTTTTTGCTGATGAATTTGTGATTTATAATTAAACAACATTACACAATACTATAATTGTAAAAAAAACTGTAAAAAAATAATAAAATAAAATAATTGTATGAGAACCGTGTCCATCTGCTTGCACGGAAATTAAATTGATCAGCGCTTAATGCGTTTTGGAAACCTCTTTTACCTCAAACGGTTCAAGCAATACAAGAAGATTCTACAATTTCACTCCCAGTTACAGAAATAGAAAACATTGCTTCTCGTTTAAGTGCTGAAGAATTTGCAGTAAATTATCAGGATGTAAGAGAACTAATACTCGCGGAAGAAACTTTAGATGAAGATGAACTGATGGAATTCATTGATGCACCCACCCCTCAAATGCATTGGTAAACGAAAATAAGAAAATCGAATGGGTGCCAAATCTAAATTTACATGATGTGAAAAAGGGGCTAAAGAATTAGAGCTTCATTTCATTCAAACTGAGCGGTACGCATTCACAGCGTTATAGGAGGGTTGACTATACACTTCTTCATATGTACGTTTGATGAAAGAAACCTATATATAATTAATACTAAGGAAACAATAATACATAAAATTTTATATTCTAATGTTACACACGAAAATTATCGAATACAGAGTGAACAATTGCATCATTTTTAATCATGAAGTTATATCTAAAGCGTGGTTTCTTAATAAGCAATGATGTTATACTTCAAGAAATGATTAACTCAGCACTAATGTCTAAATTCCTGGAATATATAATATTATGTATCATTCCCTGAATCGTAAAGCTTTCCGAAATGAGAAATAAAACAAAAATAGTTATATATAATGTTTAACAATGCAGATTTCCAGAAAACATATGCATTACCTTTATATTTCAAGAGTTTGAGATATTGTATTTATCGCGATACATATTTTTCTCAAACATTGTGCTCAAAATAGTATTAAGCAATTTTACAAGACCTTTATTAAATACCAAAAACAGATAAAAGAAATATAGAGAATGCTAAAGAGCACTGAAATAAGTAGTTTGCATTATTTTATATCATTGTGTGATCAATTGTGCTCATTAAGAAAACAATGTATCGATTAAGAAGAGACTAACACAGCATTGAAATTTATCAGTTTTAATCCCAACAACAGAGATTTCAAAGGAGTGTATTGGAAAATTTCTCCAAACGTAAAATATAATCATACATATAATTCGAGTTGAAAGGAATTAGCATTACTCTAATGAAAATATTTTAAAATGTTTTTATTTATTCTAACAAACTCCTTCCTTCTCTCTTTCCAAAAGTCATTATATACCACTCTAATGTTATTTTTGTCACCTATGTAATTAAGTATGTGAAAAATGCATTTCAGTAAAAGTAAATTAAAACAATTAAGTTATAGACTTTTATTTGCTTTCACTGCTTATTTATTTTCTAAAAGAGCTTTCAATCAATAAAAATGACTTACATTGTTAAACAGAACATTTTTATGATTAGATGTGATTTGCATTAACATATTATCATTATAGAAGAGTTAACTTTGCATAGGCACACAGTTAAACGTTATAGAGTCAGTGGAACCAATGCATTCGAAATAAAAGTGTGGATAGTCATATTCAAAAATGTAGACATTGCGAGGAATAAATCGAGAATTAAGAATGAGCGAAGATTTAAGGGGTATTTTTCTATCTTTTAAAATGAATCAGTCTTGAAAAATATTAAAACCATACACATTTAAAAAAGTGAAAAAAGGACTTAAAATATATTTTTATTATTGAACTGCTAATAATATATTCAAAAATGCTTTTGGGTTTTCTTTTGAGAAAACTGTTCTCACTATTTTAAAGCAAATCCTAAGTTTTACATAACTTACATTGAAATATTAAATATTTGTACAACAATGAGTTTGGCAAGATTTATAGAATAATATATAGGGTTGTTAGGAGAGTAATTTCGTTTTTCTCACCTGGATCAGCTTTTTGCTAGTAAAAACCAACCACTTTATGAGTGTGAAATCGTGCTATTACCAGAAAGATGGTAAAAGCTGTTGGACCAAAATGAACAATGTGCAATGCAATACAATATTTATTTCCTGCACATTTTTGATTTTCATGGTAAACGAAAGGATTTTCCAAACAACCCAATATATATTTCTTTCTTAGGTGCACCAAACACTAATCGGTAGTACAATATTTTTCTTTCAAAAGTCCAACCATTTTAATATTAAATCCCACTGCAAATAAACACTAAATAAATGTTTTCAGGTTGAATAGTTTCAGAAAGAAATAAGAAAGGTTATGTGGAGTTAAGAAAGATACTTAAATTTTATGGAAGATTTAGTAACTATTAACATGATATTTTACGTTTTACGTCCACATACAATTTCCTATGACATGACTTTTTTCTTTTAATAACAGAAATCTCTTGACGGAACTAGAGGCCATCAGACTTTTATTTCACACATCGCCATGGTCACTTAAGGGTCCTCAACTATGTGCAGGTTCAAAAGACTTTTAGTCTGTGCATTAAATGTAAAGCTGAACAGGCATGCCTGAGCATATCTAGAGCTACTTGAATTTTTGACTTGGAAGAGGTTTTTTTAAAGCCCCTTATATTTTTGGATTTCCTGGCAGTTTATGGACTAATGAAGTTGGTCTAGTACTAGAATTGGGATAAGTAACAGCGACAACATTGACAGCAATCTTCTTCTTTACAACTATAACCCTTGTGATTTATCAATGGAAAACTTGCCGAGATGGCAGCCGGATTGGTGATACAATATGATATTCATAGATAAACCAAACTCAATTTCTTAGGATGATCAATAAAAGAAATTAGGATGGCCCAATAGAAAAAGTACTGAACCGATCACAACTACTTTGTGCTACATCACTTACGAAAGTGACACGTTTTTTGATGCCCTTAAACGTGATAACTAGGCTTGTTAGACGTCTCGGCTTTCATACAAAATCCAGATGTCCCAAGCCGGTTTACTTCACTCCACAGTAAAAATTTGATTTTATATATGAGCACAAAAATGTATAAAAATAATTAAATGTGAACTATTTAAATAATATGTCACTTACATCTGCATGGTATGAAAAGTGAAAGCTAGAAAAAATTGATATCTAACGAATTTAAAAAATGAAATGATGAATATGAAATTGAAAAAAATGAAACTACAAAATCTGATTATATTGTCCTCATATTATCTTGTTTCGAAGGTCTGCGGCTTTCTGGTAGCATTTGACCCACCGAAGGCACAAATCCGAGGCTCGATCCTCGGGATGGGCAAGGTCAACTCAGCCTTTCATCCTTTCAGTGGATCGATAAAATGTTTACCAATGTTTGGGAACTAAACACTGGGGGTTTCTCATTAAGCTGACCACCTAATCTTGACATCACACTCCAGAGACTCTCGTTCAAGAAAACAGTTGAAATTTTTGAGATACGCACTAACGAGAATTTACAAAATAAAAATAACATTTTAATTTTAAAATACAAACTATTTTAACACAGAAGACGATTTTTTACTGACTTACTTCAACTTGTTTAGCGTAGAATAAATTTTGAACAGAAAAGAAAATGGAGTTGACACGAGAACATTTTCGCGCTATGATTTTCTACGATTTTAAAGCAGGATTAAAACAAAAAGAATGAGTTCAACGGTTGCAATTAGTATTAGGTGATGAATCTCCAGCTCGTGCTACTGTATTCAGATGGTTCAGAGAATTTAGAAGAGATCGCCATTTTCTTCAGGATGAAGAACACACAGGAAGGCCGCCGTCGGCAGTAATCCCGGATAATGTGTCTGCCATACGAAAAATGTTAATGGCTGATCATCGCTGTACCTATCAAATGATACAGAAGGAACTGAACACTAAATACGCAACCATACATAAAATTATTCATGAAGAATTACATATGAAAAAAGAAGTTTGTCGTTGGCTTCCCCATAATCTAACTGAGCACCAAAATGAGGAGCGTGTCAGAATCAGTAATTAAACTCTTAAATTGCTAAATGATGGTGGCCACCGCATCATTTCTAAAATTGTAACATATGGTGAAACGTACATACCGTTTTTTGACGTTCCAACACGTCAAGAAAGCAAAGTATGGGTCTTTGAAGATAATCCCTAGCCGACAATGGTGAAAAAACAACGCGCACTGAAAAAAGTGATGTATGCCGTTTTCTTCAGAAGTACGGGATTGGTCAAGGCCATCAAGTTGGAAGGACAGAAGACAATAACAGCAAACTAATATACCACGAAATGTATTCCAGAAATTCTACAAGAAATGAATGTTAGGGGACTAATACATCACAATGACAATGCATCTTCACATACAGCCTGATTAACAGTTGACAAAAACAAATTAAAGAGATCGAACATCCGCCGTATTCACCTGATCTAGCTATGTGCGACTTTTGGTTACTCTTTAATCTAAAAAAGAACTTACGTAGACGTCGTTTTCCTTCAGAAGAAGAGATTGATGTGGCTATAAATGCATTTTGTTTCATCTATTTCAAGAAATGAATGGCTTGAGGCAATTAATCTGTGGAAAATTCGTCTACAAAAGTGCATTGATGCTGGAGGAGACTACTTTGAATACACCTAACATTTTGTAAGTATAACTTTAAAAATTTAGTTGTATCTCAAAAATTTCATATTAACCCTCTTATAATTGATTTATGTCAAAAATATTATTGCGATTTTCATATTAGACAACCAAACACACATCTGTTTCTCTAAAACTAAGACACCTAAATAAAAAATATACTTAAGTATGATACCCCATAAATGCTGATTTTAACGAAAAATCCTTGAAAAGATTTGATGCATGCACGTTTGAGTGTATAATCAAGCAAGTGAATTAAAGTCTCTTAGTCTCTTATTTACGAGTATTGCATAATTTTTATACTGAGAAACAGCGTTATTTTTCAGTCCAAACTTTGTCTCAAATTATTACGAATAACCTAAGAGAAAAATCTCTAATTATCACAAAAATAGCACTTTGGGCTTAGTATTCAAAAGTTTTTTTTTTCTCATTTTTCCCTTTGAATTATCTGTTTTTGACGCAAATGCATTAAAAAATAGTGTCACATTAAAATTTAATTTTTGAATGAAAAATCTGAACACTATGTATTTTTTGGGGGGGGACACTAGGTTGTGGACAACTGAAACAATCAAAGAAAAACTCGAAAACTTTAATTCTAACGTGTGTACATGCAGATACTGAAAATGCAGCACCCATATTGCACCATTCATCATTAAATGGTATCGAACACGGGCCCTTCTATTATGATGAACGCGGTCCAACTACTCAAACAAGGAATTCACTAGCTTGCGCCGTTATTTAAGTAAGCAATTTCCATCATTAAATTGAGAAAACAATTTATATTGTTGTGGTAAATAAACTTAGATATATATGTTAAACGTTTTAGATATATGTTTCTAAAATTGTTACCTCAACAATTCTATATTTTAAGCAAAAGTTGATATTAAACTTACGACGAAAACAATATTATACATTTTCATACATTCATTCATACATCAATACAATACATTTTCTCTATCAGCTGATATTTTCTTTCAAAAAATACAGAATATTATTAAAAATAGAAAAAAATAAATCCCAACAATTTTTAAAATTTGCAGAAAATAAAGACAGTGCTAATAATATTCATTCAATTTAAATAGAAAAAAAATATGCACAATATAGGGAATATGTTGAAATAATTTTCGCTTTTAAAGTTCAGCAAATTAATATATTTCTCTTTCTTTTTCCATTTCTTAATAAGGAAATATATTAATTTATTCTAAATGTTAATTCCTCATTTACTGTCATTTCTTTCAATCTATTTTTGTATATAAATAAGAAATTAATTGTGTCCTAAAAATTTCCTATAGAAATTAATAAGATGAAATTTAACAATTTAAAAATGCTAAAAATGACAATTAATGAATGTTAAATATTAAAATGAAAATGACGATTAATATTAATAACTTACAGAGTACATTCTCGTACTTTTCATTAAAACGTTTGTTGTTAACAACGTATATTTTATAACATTTTAAATATAATACTGCTTTTTCTACTATTCGAAAAATATATTAATTGATTGATGTAAATTTCAAAATTTGAAATATATGATTGAAATATGAATTTGCAAAATATGTCGCAAGACTGCAATGATGAAAAAATATTATATATATATATATAAATATATGAAATTATTGAAAACATTCTCTTAAATAATATCAATTTAATTTTGAAAGTTTAGTTTAATGATTACATTTTAAATTTTTATTTGACTAAAAAAACTAAAATAATTCAGTGATTAAAACTATTGCCACACACAAATATTAATAAATTAATTATGTATGTTGTAAAATTAGTTAAGTTAAAGATTTAATCCACCAAATATTACTTTATCGTTAAAATCATAGGTTCCCAAAGTGATTTAGGTGGATCCACAGGGGTCTACCTGAACCATTGGAAGACTACACGGGGTTCCACGTAGATGTGAAAAGAAAACAGGGGGTTCACAAGTTGTAAGTGGGGGTCCACGAAAAATTTTCTGGTTTTCATTATAAGGAACAAATATTTTGGCTTGGATTTACCTATCAACGTAGGCAGCTAGCATCATTCACTAGGTAGGTACTCAAAAATATTCGAGATTCAATTCAAATACAGAAAGTTGCATAGATCAATAGATAATAGTACAAGTGTATACCTAACGTGACCATTTATTTTTTGACTCAAAACGGGACATTGCTTTATTTAGGTTAATTAATAGGTATTCAATAAAAAAAACACTTTTTTAAAGTTATTTATTCAGAAAAAGTCAGTTTGCTTAAAAGTTACGAATTAAAAAATATATATACCCGAAACGTTTAGTTATATTTATATTTATCAGAGGAACAAATTTGCTTTAATGTAGCTGGTGATGAATTTAAGAAAAAATGAAACTCTTGGCACGTTTTTTTTTTTATATTCACCTTAATTATCAACATCGCCATTAGAACTGATATTTGTAACTGGGTCTTCTCAGATGTCCACAAATTGTTCATCATAGAAAGTGCTCTTTCTACTGGAGCATTTGTAGCAGGCAAAGATAAAATATATTCAATTAAAACAGAAACGTTTTCATGAAGAAGATTCTTGGCTTGAAAGTGTTTGAATACTTCCACCCAACGAGTTTCCGTGGAAACATTTAGATTATTCCATTCGGTTACTTTCTGCGATGTAATGTAGTTAAAAATTAACAAAAATTCGCCAAAAACTTCTGCATCTTTATTACAGTCAATATACTACTTTTCAATTAATACATCCAAATCTTTTCATGCGGGAACTTTTTTTAAATATGCCCAATAAAATATCTCCATTTCTTTGGTAAGAAAGCAAGTCCACTGCTCCAGATATTCACGGCTTGTTTGATAAAATTCTGTAGCCGCCCTTTTCACAAACTCTTCATCTATGTCAGTAACATTATATTTCGATTTCACTATTAATTGATGGACCATAAATGGAAGAAACTGATTGGTCTGCTTCTGAGTCAAATTGTCTTTTAGTTGATTTTTTTTTTTCAGCTTCAATTGCCGATACAGTCTGACCTTCCAGGCTTCAATACAGCTTGATGAAAAGTTGAGGGCTGAGCGTGTAAAAAATAAAGCCAGAATTCGGATGTGGGATCTTCAAAAAATATTTTTAGTAACAGGGGACATTTTTCAATACTTAAAAAGTAGTTTTTTAATGGCTGATACATTTTTAAAACCCTTGCCAAGGCAGGCATAAGAGCAAGCCATCTTATTTTGCTTGCCGAGCATTTGTTGATATTCCGTTTCAGTTTCGGCGCAAACTCCTTTAGAGCTTCAACTCGAATCGTGTAAATATAAAAAAAAGAATATATTGTACCGAGCTTCGGGGTTCGTGTGGATTGAGGGTTGAATAAAGCAACCCCGCAATGAACACAAGACTTTTATTCGTAAAAATTCCACCAGAAATACCAGCTGTAATAATCACAATTATACAGCTATAATTCGTCAGATACAATAAGTAGCAGCTTCCAATCACAGGTCTCAAATACCTCAGGGAGAGAACAGCTTCTCTAGACTATCAGCCACGACTAATAGTCTTCACTCACTCATTGTCTTCACAAAAGCTGACCCTTCTATGTCTAGCTGCGGTATTTATACCTGACTTGACGTGGAAATCTACCAGTTTCGCCAAGGTTCTGGAATCTTCTAGGCTATCTCGCTAAATATTGGTCCTAGAGCTTAGGTGATGGATGTTTCCAGAAATATCTATTTCTCGTCAAGTCGCCAAGTTTCCTCGCCAAAACATCGCCAAGTCACCAAATCATTAGAAAACCCGCTTTTAACGTATAACACGTCTAAATACCGCAATTTTTGCCCAAAATGTGAGTATTTCTGATCTGTCTGAGATATTTTAAGACATATACAATAATTATTTATAAATTTGTAACAATATCTTCACAATAATTCTTTCGTAATCTAAGGGTAGCCTGTCTGCAGTAGATTTTATTGCATTGTGAATTACATGGGCTCCACATCCAATACCTAACAATGGCTTTTTCAGTGATGATTGTAATTTCGTTAACACCTTGTCAGTTCCTCGCCTAGCCGCACCTCCGAAATTGACGTTGGCATTGTCTCCGCAAAATGCCACGACTTTTGCTGTCAAATTATTATCTGTCAACACTTGGTTTAAATAATCGATTATGATGTCAGAAGTCTCACCTGGTTGGTCTTGGATACCTAAAATTTCTACTTGTACACCTACGTAAGGTTGAAAAAAGAGCACTAGAATAGGGTATATTTTCTTGTTACCGTGGTTTGAAGCGTCGTTTAGTATTGTAATACAATTGTACTTATCAAGATCATCTTTTAATTCTTTCATTGCTGTAGACGTCAAAACATTTACTACAATAGCTTCTGCTTTCGTACGCGCGCATGTAAATTTGGCATCAAAACATGATTGAATTAATTTTGACGCACAATCATTAGAGCAAAAACTGTGGTTTTCTTGTATCGTGTAATAAGCCCAGACGCCTTCTGCCACGGCGGTATCCAAATCGTTAAAGTTGGTTCGTCCGATTTCTTGAAAAAAGTTAACATCAAAGAACTCGAAGTGGCGACACGATCGGCCTTTTTACGTTTTTCAGACTTTAAATGCTGCTCAATATCACTGGCACCACCATGGGAAACATAAATTCTGTACGACACTTTTCACATCTGACATCTGAGGGAGTATTTATTTGCTTGATAAATGGATATTTTGCTTGTAAGTTAACATTGAACGTACACTTGCGTTTCGGCATTTTAACTTATGATTCCAAAACAAAAGAAGTTTAAGTTATTTACTAGGTACACGAGTATCAAACAACAACAAAACAAATATCAAGAAGTGGGCGAACGAAAAAAACTTTCGTCTGCAGACCACCCCGTAGAACAAAACCAAGTGTGAAAGAACAGAGCTGCGCATGCTCAGGAGAAAAATTGGCGGCTTACGAGATCTTATCTTTGTACCATATTTGGCAGCTTTTCGCGTTACTTTTAGTAATAAAATATTTTATCATTTAGCACTTTTTCTTCGCATCAAAGGTTTTGTTTTAGAAAAGAAGTGGAGAGTGGGGGGTGAGGACAATCGTTCAAAATTGCAAACTTTAGAGATATTTTTATATGCAAACTTCAGAGACATTTTTTTCGCGACGGTGGCTTGACTACTCAAATTTTCGCGCGGTTTCAGAAAACGGGGCAATTTTGCGTCCCAAAGTTCATTTCGGGGACACCGGGATTCGTAACTCTAAAAAGGGACAGTCCCGTTCAAAAAGGAGCGTCTGGTCACCTTATGTATACCACACATGTCGAGACTTGCAAAATGCCGCCCGTGCATGCTTGTTTAGACCAGCAAAGGCGCTTGCGCTGTGTTTGCAATCCACATATATTACGTATTCAACTACAAATATCAAGAACAAAACGTTATTCATTTGTTTCCGGGATTTTAAACGTTAAAATCTGACTGAGTGAATGGATGTCAGTGTTGCAGTGCCGGAAAAAGTAAGTATCTGCCTATTTGTTACACATATTTTTATTGTATATTGTAATTTATCCATCATATTATTTTTACTACTTAAGTGTAGGTACTTATGTAGTAAAAACTCTAAATTCCTGGTGTTATTCTAAACTTCTATTAAAGAACAAAATGTCAGGGAAGATTAAACTTTATGTACCTAGGAACATTTTTGCTTAAGTAGTTTTTGTTAGTACCTAGGTACTTTTTGTTAGAAACAGGGGGCTTACCGAAAATAGTAAAACTTTGAAAGTGGTCCACGAGAAAAAACGTTTGGAAATATATGGTTAAAATGATAATTTGTTTAACTTTAACGAAAAAAATTATAAATTTTTTTACTGACAGTTGCACAAATATTTCGAATGATTAGGAAAGAAACATAAGTGCGTGTTTCATTTATCATTGGTTGCTGTTAAATAACAATAAATGTAATAAAACTTTGCAAATCACACAATAATTTGCATATTTTCACAAAAATACATGTAGTTTAATAAAAAACAATATTTAATAATATTTACTGTTGACATAATCTATAGTGACAGGTTAATATTTTTTTATAAACTTATTATAAATGACAAATAAACACTAATCACTGTTTTAATAAAACAAAGTTTATAAGATTAGCTAACGTATACAATATATGGAACATGTATTAACGCTTTCAGGTATTTTAGGAGAAATTGTTACGTAGTGTTATTGAATAAAATCGAAAGTACTTTCTTTTTCGTTGTATTTGGCCTTGATGTTTTACTTTAGTATGGATTCAATTCCGATTCATATTCGTTCCATCATCAACAGTAATCTTTACCTTGTAACCAGTGTCGCTAATTTATCACCTTGTGCACACAGCTCAATTTTTAAGCTTATTTGTGTCACAATGTTTTTGATATCTTCCAATATATTTACAAACCAAATATTTATTTTTTCATAGGTAAAACAATTTTCCACGATAGTGGAATAGAAAAATATGTAAAGGAGAGAACAAAAGTCATATAGTTACTTTATAAAAATCATAAATCGAAATGTATATACATTATATATTATATGCATACATATATATAGTGTTATATTAAATATTTTCTGACACATAATCAACATAAAGGGTTAAATTGATATCTACAAAATGTAATAGTTACTTTTATGGTATACAATTTATAGAAAACAAAAGATTATGTGTGTGTGTGTGTGTGTGATTACTAATTTTTTATACATTAAAGAATTTTGCAATTAATTATATTATCGTTTTATAAAAGATAATGTAAAATTACTTATTCAGATTCGAAAAAAATTGATTATTTTAGTAAATTTAATTTAAACAGTTTCAAAATTTAAGAAATTAAATTTTTTCCATTTGAATAAATAATTTTATGAAAATATAATAGAGTTTTCTAGTATTTAGAATTTTAAAAATTGAAGAAAATTTCTCAAGGTAACATATCACATCATGAAATTTAATTTTGTTTTGATAAAACAATACTGATAAATTTTAAAATATAATTTGAAAATTTGTTAATTATGTATGTAATTTAAAATCAATAATAAATTTTTTCTTATATATGTATATTATACGAATATCTTATGACAACTTTCTTTTTTCTTATTTTCGGAGTTCCCTATATATATTTAAAAATCTTACAGGGTAAGTTTCATTTTTATACTGAATATTTATGAGTAAAATGTTAATGTTATATTATTCAATAATAATAATATTTATTCTTACATTATATAAAATTTTTGAAAAACTTCCATTCTGTAAAAAGTGTATTACTAAATGCTTACATGTGTTTCATTTTAAATGCATTAAACACTATTTTGTAACTGTGTTTATTTTTTAAAATCTATTTCGAAGGTAAGTACATTTCAAAAGCGAAGATTTTTCTTTATATATATTCTGAGAAAAACTTGAATCTTTAAAACTCATAAACTATTTCAACAATTTTTGATTTTCCTTCCCGCTTCCGGTGAGAGCACGCGATACAAGTGCTTGTTAAATCTGTGGTTGGTTGTTGAGCAGTTACCATGGATGTAAAGGTGTGGAGAAAATTTCCACCCCTTCTACATCAAAGGCAAAATTAAGGGAGTGGATCCCATGATGGTGCCATCTAACGGAGGAGTCTTAGAGCAAAAACGTACGTTTACCTTCATTGTGCTCTGATTGAAAGAAAGACGCGCCCTATTGGCTTAAATTCGCATAACCTTTGGCTAGCTAGCTTGGCTTGTCAAAGAGTCATAAGTAACAACAATTTTTTAATCAAAAATATCATTTATATATATTAATTGCTGAAATTGTTGAATGATTATGTTAAATTGCTGGTGATGGAATTTAATTTAATATGTGTTTTGAATGTTTGTCAAAAGTGTATCGTCATCGCTTAGAAAACAAGAATATTCTCATCCAACATTTTCTTTTATAAATAATAGTATCACGTGTGATAATTTATTCAGGTTATTTATTAATGAATTTATTTTGATTTGTATTCTGTATATTGTAAAATTATTGTATATTGTATATTGTAAATTATTGTATATTGTATATTGTAAAATATTTATTCATAACATAAACATAATAGCACATGTTTACAACTTTTTCTTATAGCGCATTTTAAATTGGCTAAATTAATTTTGTTTTATGAAAGTAAACAATTCTTCGATATTGAAAAGTTTTAAGTAATATATAATTCCAATGAAAATATGTGATGATATTTTTTAATATCATTTTGAAAATAAGAAATGACTAAGGAATAGGAATATATGAAACTATCGATTTTTGTTTTTCCCGCCGAGCTTGTTTTTAAGCATGTTCGATTAAACAATTCAGGGTTAAAAATACAATAGAACAATTAGAAATGAATAAACAATGTTAAAAAATAGTGCCAAATTTCAATTTGGAATTATTGACAAACTAAGGGGTACCCACTCGAAACCCACAAATATAATGATGTTATAAGGAAACCCACAAATAATGGTGTCATCCTTTGAATATAAAAATAATATTATTGACCATACAGAAATATAATTGAATTATTTGTTGTTAAGCGTGTTTAATTTTTTAGTATTCAATGTAGACGATATCACTTTCGAATTGTATTAAAAAGTACATAAATTTTTTTAATTTCGTGAATTATTGGGATTTATTTATGTGTAAGTAGTACGTGGGTGAATAATAAATACTTAAACGGGAAATCTCAGAAATAAAAATTTTTTTTAAATCAAATCTATGGTTTATTTCGATTGTAACTTTTACTACAGATAAGCTTTTTCGTAATTTAAGGTACACGTTGAAAACGTCAATTTCGACCAAAAATGATAAATTTGTTTTATTCTTTCGTTAAATAACAAATTTAAATAGCTTTCTAAAACAGATTGTTTTTGTTTCTATCTTAATTAGATTTCGAGATATAAAGGATTTCGTAAAGATTAGGAAACCAAAAGTGGACATATTTAAAGGACCGGAAGTGGGCGTTTAAAGGGCCAGAATGATGTTAAAAATTAGTTTAAACAGTGTTAAATTTTAAATATTAATTTAGTAAGCTTTTAAAAGATACATGAAATAATTACTGTTCCGGAAATCAATCAGAAAATCAAATAAAAATAATTAATCAGCAAATATGAGAATTTTTTATAAAGACACAAAACTTTAATCTTTGAATGCGATTTTCTCAGAAATGGCTTTTACCTATAATTTGCACGCTTCAAAAATGATAATTCAAAATATTTTTATAACATCACTATGGAATGTCATGAGCGTGATCTGTATACTGTTTTCTAGGGTATGTGTACTAAAGAATTTTAATCACTAAAATATTTCCCAAATTATGGCCTGTTATTCGAATAAGGGCATAAAAATTTTGGCTAAAATGTCAGTATAAATATTCAACTGGGCGTAATTATTTTTTATTTTTTAACAAAAACTTAAAATTTTAGTACATGCTCAAGATAACAACATATAGATTATTTGGCATTAATTTTTTTCAATATGTTTAATAGTTTTTGATGTAGCATTTTTTAAATTTTTTTTTTTAAAAATGCTTAAAATTGTATACATATTTAACATTTCTGAAGAATATTATTGGAATATATCAAATTTTAGTAGCCCAATATTAATGTTTTCTGAAGTGAAATAAGAAAAATCGTTACAATGTATATATGCAGTGTATTTTAAAAAAAAGTGCTCTGAACGTGTTCTGGTACCTTAATTCAATAAATAATCTGAAAATTAAATATACTTTTATTTTTGATATTTTCGAAATATATTAAATGATTCTGATTATTTGCATATAAAAAAGATATATTAAACAATGCAATTCTAACAACTTGCGCTGGTACAGATTTAAACAAGAAAAGAATGATTTATTTTTTGAGACAATTTAACTAAAATTTATATTTTATGTTGAATATATATATATATATGTATATATATATATATATTAACGGCATGAACATATACATTGAAACTCCATCGCATATATATATTAGCCTACATTCCTTTTTACATTGATTGCACCTTATTTCTGGACTTATTTTTGCAAATGTAAATACAAAGGACGCATTTCCAAGTTACTTTTCGAAAATTATATTATTTCCCTGTAGTCTTATAAGCAGATTCTTTTTAATATATAATCAAATGTGATTTTAAATAAGAATTACATTGCAGTAAGGAATGATATTTACAAAGTTTTATGAAGAGTAAGATTTATTCATGTATTTTTAATTTTTGACAGGTTTACCGAAATGAATTGAACCTACTTACAAATGTATTGATGCAATTAAATGACACAGATGACGTATAATTCAGGATAGCAAATTTTGAATTTTTTGGGTGATGAATAATTGTTGCCAAGATAACGTAACTACTAGGGTTGCCAAAATAAAATTACCAGCATAATTCTTATAGATCTTCATATCTATAACATCATAAAAACCAGATTGCCGGACACATAACAAAATATCACGAAATTCAGTATTTAGCTTCCTAGATTACGCTGTGCAAAATGAAATTCTTAAATTGTATAAATCTGAAATTAAAATTACTTATTTATTTTGAAAAAAAAGCTTGATTACCAAGTTTTTGAATTTAAATATTACCAAGCAAGCATTGTACCTCCTGCGAAATAAACAAAAACACATTCGTAATAAACCAAGCTTTAATTTAATTGTCCTTTTAATTAAAAAAGAAATCAGGTATTATTTTCCCACACAATAAGTATCGAAATCAAAAGTACATAATTAAATGAATGAAATTATTTATCACAAATAGTTTTCAATCTTTTTATATGTTGTTAGAATATTTCTCTTTTCTAATGATTTTTCGATCAATACTATTCTGTAATTTCTCATTGAAGTGAAAATATAAATATCAAATTGAACAAATTGTTTAAAATGTAAAATAATGCAATTACAAAATGTCAAATAAGATATTGCACTTTTTCTTTTATTCTCCAGTCTATTTATTCTTCGCAATGCTAATCACCGTGGCTGATTCTCGAAATTTATGCTTCGTATTGGATAGTTTTTATTGTTTCACCAGCATGCTTCTCTGTACTTTGCCTTGAGTGAATTCTACCAGTTAGATAGAAGTAACCAGGTGGAATCTTTGTGATATTGAAGATGGGACCAAGCAGATAATACCCAATATACTTCGTCTGATACCCACAGAAGTATCATTTCACTTGGAAGACATTGCTATTATCAAACACAATGGATCTTCGATTAAGATGTGATTCGATGGGATCCCATGAATCACAGCTTAATATTATTTTACGTTGTTTATTTTAAGCTTAATATTATTTTACGTTGCTGATTTCAGAAAGTTTATTTTACGTTGTCAATCGTATAGAAGGCCATCTGACTTTCTTAGTTATCAGCGTGCCTGACTGCGGATAGGAAGGTCCTGGGTTCGAATCCCGTTTTAGGCTTGCATGTACTTTCTCCTTCTATCTATCCTGACTTTGTCCTTTTTTTTCAGTGGCAGATTGTAGATAGTTACAACTGCAACAGAGTCTATTAATCTATTGTTCCCGGAACAGAATCTATTAATCTGATACCAAGGAACTGGCCAGACACAGCGACCTTTTAGCCACCGAGGCAATGCCCCGGATGCACCACAGGGGGGGGCCACCATCGTACCCTCACACATGCTATAGGGACCCGTTTATAGGGTAGGCATCATTCATACTTCATTCACACACACAAGGAAAGGACAAAAACAGGATAGAGAGAAAGTACATCCATGCCTGAAAGGGGATTCTAACCCAGGACCTCCCTATCCGTGTTCAGGCAAGCTGACCACTAGACAAGTTGACCGGCCTTTGTCCTTTCCTTGTATGAATGACTTGTGAATGGTTGCCTACCCTATAAACAGGTCATAAACGGGTCCCTATGGCATGCGTGTACTGAGGAGGTCGGGCTCCCCACCAAAATATGGTTCAGTTGGAAAAATGGAGCAGTGCACCCCATAATGCCTCTCTAGCTGGCTCACGAAAACAACAAATATATATATATATATATATAGTAACAATAATAATTATTAAATATAATCCTATTTATAATTTCTTGAAACAAATGTGCACATATGCTAATAATTTTGAAAAAGAAAATTCCTGTTAGTATGGAAGTTTTGAATATCAGTATAAATAAGTAAACTTTTGAACAATAGTTTGATTCTTCATTTACTGTGAAAATTTAAGGTATATATATATATATATATATATATACATATATATATATTATTTTTAGAGGAGACTTGGAAAGCAATTAATAGACCAAAGCTGGCAGTTATAGAAAGCAGAATAATGTAATTATATAATGATTTATTGTGTTGATATTTCTAATTTTCCTTTTTCATTGAAGATTAATTTATTTAAAACAGAACAATTTACGGAAATAATAGCATGAACTATCTTAAGAAAAAAAGTATCTTCTTTTTATATATAAAAAAAACGTGTCAATTATTTTTGTATAATTTGACGCAAAAATTGTAAAACAGGAAAGTCTTTTAAATATAAAAATAACAGGTGTTAACCCTGATTTCTTAAAAATACTCAAAATAAATTAAATGAAGTAAAAACCAAAGATGTTTTATAAACTTTTAGAACTTATAACTGTGCAGAAAGTATAACTTTACAAGAAATCGTATCAATGCAAAATAATAGGAGCTTTATTTTTATTGATATCAGATTCTGATATAAAGCATTCTATTCATTAAAAAAAGTGTAAGAATTTGAAACAGATATATATGAATGATTTTCATTTTTTATAATTTTTAAAAACAGAAAGAACGTCTGATATGCATGAGAAAAATTTTTTGAAATATTATAGATGTTTAGTAGTAAAATAGAAAAATGTAAATTTCATGACAATTTAGAAATTTTAAGCAATAAAAAAAACACTTTGAAAAAGTTAAAACTAGGGAACCTAGAAGTATCCAATTAGGAATTATCTATAATTGGAAAAATATTTGTTATGATTACACTTCTTGATCCACGTTTAAATTTCATGAATAAATTGAAAATTTTAATTGCTTATAAACTTCAATTGGGAGAGTGTCATTAAGAGTTGCTTTTAAACAAAATATTTCTTAGCTCACTCAGGTTTTTTTTCCTTTTATATAATTATAATAATAAATATAATCACCACTTTTATTATTTATCAAAATTATTCGCTTGAAATTGCAATTATTTACGATAGAATTTACCCAGGATAGCAAAGAAAGCATAAGAGTCTAGAAAAATTTTAATAATTTCTTAATCTATAAAATTTACAATAAATTACAAATTAAAAAAAATATTATTTTTTAACTTATAATTTTTATTATCAAAACATTAGTTACTTTTTATATAGTTATGATTTTTTTAATTTAAAATAATTACTCTTTCGTGTTCAATATCAAATTTTCTATCTACATAATCGAAAAACTACTTTTTTTATTTACAAATACATACCTGTTTTCAATTTCCTTTCGGCTCAAATCTTGTTTAATAAAAAATTTATTTTATAGATACATAAAAAATTCACTTCTTATCTTTTTAAAATTAAGAATATCAGTAAGATATAACAGTTTTTTTTTTTGAATTCCATTATATCAAAATTCAATTAAATGTAAGAGAATAGTAAACATTCCAAATTATGTAACCATTTAGCACTATTCCTTTAATTTTATTTATATATTTTTTTAATTTTCAAAATATTAACTTTTATTTTTTATTGTTTTGAAGCATTAAAAAATTACTAGTAAAACACGAAGAAATTATGAAATTTTACAAACTCAGTCAGATTTTATTTTCAATATTTAAACAAATACAAAGGGATTGCCCACAAATTCTCTATATTAATATTTTGCAATTTTCTATTAATTAAAAAATACAATTACAGTAAGTTAATAAGTTTTATTAATTTAATAGCACATTCTCTCAATAAAAAAAACAGTTCTCCCAGTTATATATATATATATATATAAGTCAGAAAATAGTGTTTATTTTGCATAACTGACCATCATCACCCTCCTGATGAAGACGTGGTCCCTATACCTTCTTCTTATCATTTGCATTGTATAAATTTTAGTATTTTTAAAGTTTTATATTTCTGGTTTCAATATTTTTCATGATTTATCTTATATATATTGGCAAATCTTTCTTTCTTTAGCTGCTTTTGAGCTGGCTAGATTTCCTGTATAATTTATTGTAGTAAATATTCTATTATATTGTATTTTCAGTATATATGTGTGTTTATGTATATATATATATATTTGGATGTATATATATGTATATATATATATATATATATATGTATATATATATATATATATGTATCTATGTATACATATATATATATATATGTATGTATATGTATATATATATGTATACATATATATATATATATATATTTGTATGTATATATATAAAGGCACCAAAAGACCTACCGAGTACATGCAATGTACGTGCTCGTTAAATCTCTAGAATCAAAAGTCACGTGGTAGGTCGATAGGCAGTTACCAGGGTTGTAATGGTCTTGAGAAAATTTCCTCCCCTTCCAGATTAAAGTCAAAATACTGGGAGTGGTATCTATGATGGAGCCTTCTATCTTAGAATTCTTACTGCAAAGACGTGCTTTCCTCTTCGGGATTTTCTGGTTAAAACAAAAGACGCATTCTTCTGACTTAATTTCGAATTGCCGTTGGGTAGCGAGCTTGGCTTGTCTTAGTGTCATAAATAACAACAACTATGAATGATGAGTGGCTCAGAAGTGTTTTTATTAGGGTCCTGCTTTGCACATGATATTAACTCCATGTGTTTGGTTTTCCTTATCATTTTCTGCAATTTTTCTCCTCGATGTCTGCAGGTAAATAGAATTTCTACATATCTGTTGTACTATGTATTATTCTTAATATACTTTCATACTGTAAATTGCATCTTTATGTAAGCTTCGCATGATTGCATATTGTTACAAATTTATAAATAATTATTGTATGTGCCTTAAAATATCTCAGACAGATCCGAAGTACTCACATTTTGGGCAGAAATTGCGGTATTTCGACGTGTTATACATTAAAAGTGGGTTTTCTAATGATTTGGTGACTTGGCGAGAAAACTTAACGACTTGGCGAGAAATAGATACTTTTGGAAACATCCATCACCTAAGCTCTAGGACCAGTATTTAGCGAGATGGCCTAGAAGCTTCCAGAACCTTGGCGAAATTAGTAGATTTCTCCGACAAGTCAGTTATAAGTACTGCAGCCCAATATAAATAGGATTTGTAAAGGCAGTCAGTTTTGTGAAGATGATTAGTCGTGACTGCTAGTCTAGAGAAGCTGTTCTGTGTCTGAGTCATTTAAGACCTGTGATTGGAAGCTGTTACTTACTGTATCCGAGGAATTGTAGCTGTATAATTGTGATTGTTGCAGCTGGTATATCAAGTGGAATTTTTACGAATAAAAGCCTTGTGTTCATTGAGTGGCTGCTTTCTTCAAATCTCAATCCACACGAACCCCGAAGCTCGGTACAATATTATTTAAAGATTTTAAATTATATAGAAAAATAATTAAGAAAGAGAATTGCCCAATACTATAGTTCGGGACTTTGGAAAGTCCATTAAGAAATAAGAAGTTTTGTTTACTATAGGTATTAACCATTTATAAGTTTAAAAGAAAATGTACAAATTTTACAAAATATTTGAGTTAACCTTTTATTTATTTTTTTACTAAAAATACAGTGATCATCAGTATTCCCTCCAATATCAAGCTGGATTATTTTTCAATAAAAATGTACTACTACTTAATTGCGCATAGTGGCTTAGAGAGGAAAACATGGGGTATATCTTACCCACTACTAGCGCAAATAGCAGAGGAATTGAATTGTTCTGGAATATTTTGTTTTTCTTTGAAATGATTTGTTTTAAAAAAAAAATGTTTTTTTCCAGAATATTTCAATTTTATTTTGAATTTAATCGATTATATCCAGAAAAAAACCCAGCAAAGCCTGGGATGAATCAAGAGAGAAGGTCATGCTGATGAAAGGCGACGATGTACGATTGCAGGAAGGCGAAAGGAAAGAGCTTCTGAGTCATGTCTTAAACTAAAATTTTGCTTTTCTTTTTCGTTATAAGCAACAATTTTACATAGTTTTAAGACCTTTCGAAAATTGTGATCTTTTAATCATATTTTCGATAGTAATCAAAAGTGTTTTATTCTTTTATGCCTTTTCCTTATAGGTTCCATATTTTTCTCAAGACTTGTAATGCTATATACACATTTATTTACAAGATTGTACAGCAAATTTCGTTAATGTGAAAATTATGAAAATCTAAATTTTTATTCAGATAAAATTTTAGAAACATTAGTTGGTGAATTAAAGTTTTATGTTTTTCAGCAGTTTTCATTTCAGTTTAAAGCTATTTACTAAATTATTGTATGTTGTTGCTTATCACACTGGGAAAGCCAAGCTCACTATGCGAATTTAAGTCAGTATTGTGCGTCTTTCATTTAACCAGAGCACCACAAAGCTATAAGTATGACTTTTCACTAAATTCCTCCGACAGGTGGCACCACCAAAGGATTCACAGAAATTTTGATGCTGATTTGGAGAAATTGTTCTCCAGACCATTACACCCATGGTTACTGCTGAACGACCAATCACAGGACTTTCGATTCAAGATTTAATGAGCACGAATGTCACATGTACTCATTAGGTCTTGGCGACGTTGGGAATCAAACCTCATTCTTCCGGATGGAAGGCCGATTTTGTCTGATACCTATTTTGAATGCTTCATACGTGTCCAAGTGTTAACTCTCAATTGCAATCCAATTTGTGTTAACAAGTATACTTTACTACACTCTTTACTGTGTAAAAGTAATAATTTCCAGTGTCTCCATATGATTGCAAGCATAATTGTGTTGTCTTTTATGTACTGTGTTCCATTTTCTTTTCTCTCCAGCGGGTTCATCAAATCTGATTTCAAGGTACAAGGACATGTGCTGCTGTTTATTTTATTTTACTGCCAACTGTGTTATTTGTGCTGTGATTTTATGTTGACTTGACAATTTAATAATTTTGAGCAATGCTAAAAGGGTAAGCTAATGAGGTATAACTTTTTTAATTTAGTGATTGCAACAATGTTCATAATATTCTTTATTAATTCCATTTTTTAACAGTTTGTCTAAGTAAACTTGCATATATACATATATATGTAAAAGAATTATAATATTGATTAAACAAATGATAATAAGTAATACTCAAAATAAAATTATATACTACTAATATTATTTCTGCTGAAAAATTTTCTTAGAACCCATTTTCATGTAATTAATTATTAATTGAAAAATTAAAAATGTAAAAATACATGTAGAAATTTTATTGTTCCAAAATATTGTTTGTTTTGTAATTAATTTTCTTATAATAAATTAAATCATTTTATTCAACGCGTAATATTCCAATAATACTTTATATTTCTTTTTTATATAAATAAAAAGTGTAAAATTTTAATATTATTTTTATCATAATAATATAATAAAAAATAGCTGTAAAATTTCATTAAATTGAAATATGTATGAAAACATTATAAATAATATTTTTCTTTAGAGATCTTTAAAATTTTAGTTCCTAATGGTCAACAGGAAATACACTTAACCTACAAAATAAATATTTGAATGAAATACATGAATGTGTGTAAAATATTTTATATGAGACATTTCTTGATAAATTATTATTATTTTAAATTCATAAGTCACGTTATATTTTACTCACTAATTTTGCTTAGATATATTTAAAAAAAATTAGAGAATCATACTATCGCAAATTTTAACAGATTAATAGGCTTTATCTCAGGATAAAAGTTTAAAGGAACTGTGCATTCATGTTTCAAGTCTTCGTTAAAACATAGTTTCATTTCGAAACATTTGAAATAGTATTTAAGAAATTCTTTCATTATATTTCATTTTTACAAATTTTATATCACATATGTTTATTTTAAAATGTTTCTAATTTACTGTTTTAATATTTTTTACATTAATTTCTGTTTTAAGATTTACAAATGTATTTGATGTTTTTCGTATTCAGTTTTAAAAAGGTAGATATGTATCTCTTTTCTTTTAACCCAGAAAAAATTAATCGTATACATTTTACATTCGAATATGGAGGAAATTCGGGTTTAGAGACAAGAGTTTTCGGATTCAAAAAATAGCTTTAGCTATGAATGATTAAGATATGGTAATTGCTAGAGAATTATTAACCAAAATCAAAAGTTCCATTTAGAAATTAATTTCTACTCCAAATAAATTATAAAAAAGATAAATCCAAATAATAAAACTTTTGATAAACTTATTTGAATGACTAACATCTTAACCGGAAGACCACTTTCGATTCCTGAAAATATTACTCTGGAAAATAAAACGTAAATAAAGTAAATAAGTCCTAAAAATTGCGGATAGACTTCTTAATTACAATCATACTGAGCAGCATCATTAGTTAAAATAATAATTTTATTATTGTTTTAAATTGAATATTTTGCTCATTTGAAATCAAAGTATACCACTTTCGATTCCTAAAAATATTGCGCTGGAAAATAAAACATAAATAAAGTAAATAAGTCCTAAAAATTGCGGATAGAATTCTTAATTTCAACCATACTGAGTAGCATCACTAGTTAAAATAATAATTTTATTATTGTTTTAAATTGAATATTTTGCTCATTTGAAATCAAAGTATACCACTTTCGATTCCTGAAAATATTGCGCTGGAAAATAAAACATAAATAAAGTAAATAAGTCCTAAAATTTGATGACAGATTTAAGGTTTAAAATATGTAGTCTTATTTTTGAGAAACACATTAGGTAGCTTTTAATAAATCGTTAGACTTGAATTAAAATTATCAGAATTTTGAAATCAAGACATCATTAAATTAATGCATAATTCAAAACTAGCGTAAAACATGATTCAAGATAAATGTGTAAATTGTTATATTTTTATTTTGTTTTTCATCTGATGTAGTTCTAAAATAATTTTTTAAGACAATACTTTTCATACAAAATATCAAGGAGATGCTAATATCAAATTCCAATCAAATAATGCATTTGTTTGTTTCAATTGTTTAAGTTGAGTTAAGTTGAGCTTAAAATACGATTAAGAAATTCGATTCAGTCATTTGTTGTTATAATCTAAAGATTAGAATATGTTTTACCAATATTAACCTTGTATTTTTCACTTACGCTTAAATTTTAGTTCGAATAAAAAATAATAATAACTAAATTAAACAGTATGAGTAACTAAT
Organism: Latrodectus elegans; assembly: GCA_030067965.1. Taxonomy (NCBI): domain Eukaryota; kingdom Metazoa; phylum Arthropoda; class Arachnida; order Araneae; family Theridiidae; genus Latrodectus; species Latrodectus elegans. Next base: position 16,217,346 of record CM057821.1, on the reverse strand, counting down.
CTTATCAAATAAATAACTTAATTTTTAAATTTACAGATATTCTAAATAAAATGTAATTATTTCAAATTCCGTTTAGAGAATAGATTTTTCCATTTAAGTCATTGCACAAACATAATTGTAATAACATCTATTTTGGTTATAAAAGCAAGAAAAAATTTTGTGTCTCCTAATTAAAGTCAAAATGAATTGATTTTTAATATACTGACAGAAACTTTTAACAAATTTCACAATAATTTGAATAAAAATATCAAACTAAAACAAACTGTATGAATTTATTTGTAAATTTTCTCTTAATTAAATTTTAGAATTAATAATACAAAATCGAAATTAGCTACCCGTTACTTCATCTGTATGTCATTTAGTTTGTTCAAAAAATTAATTTTTAATTTAAATATTTTTAAATATTAATTCTAAAATACATACTAACATTATACTTTTACTCATTATAAATTTTGGTATTCGTATGAATTTTAAAACAGTAAGTGCTCTAAAAATATTTTTCAATATACCCATAAAACACGTTTTCATACGTTTGAATAATAATTAAATATTTTAATGACGTATAGTCTTAATTTATTAAACATGTTTCTAGTAAAAACTAATCTATGAAATAATACTTTCTTTGCAAAAAAAATTGCGTTCACTAAATGCAGATTTTTCGAAATTTAAAATTTGAAACTGGCTTAAAATTCGATTACTTCTAATAAATTGAAAATATTTTGATAAAATTTTTAGTGTTTATATTTTAAATTTATTTTGCTGTTAAAGAAAACTATTTTTAGAACATATCAGAAAAAATTGTTTTATACTAAACGAAAGAAATACACTTTTATACTAAACGTAAGAAATAAACTTTTCACTAAAAGTGGTGAATATACTTTTAATTTCGAAAATATTCATGAATTTACGAATATTCATTAATAAGAATCTCTTCATTTAAAATTTCATTAAATATTTCAGTCGCAAATCAGCAATAGCAAATAAACGATTACTTTTATCGCCGTTCTCCATACTTAATTTGGTAAGAATATGATTGATACAAAGATTTTCTCTCTATTATATGAAAATATTATAGAAATATAGAATATTTTGTTTAACTTAAACATAAAAATATGGCAATATTCGGTTGATCTATCGAAGTTTTGTTCTAAGTTGAATTGAGAAGTTCACTGAATGTAGAATTAAGTACAAGCACACTTCCCTGTATCTTGTGTAAGTTAGACACTATCATGTGAACGGAAATTGTTTAGTGGGAGTCTTTAATTTAAAAGGACTAAGAGTAGAAGACCATAGCATTTGACTGGATATCTCTAGATACATTCATTTGGAAGATGTTGCGATCGATTTAACGTAACTCTACCCCTTTTGTAAAATACAACGGATTTTCCATTAATCCAGGTCTTGTATTCAATACCTTCCGATAACAAAAATGGTACTTTAACAAAACATCGATAACCAATAACAAAGGATTTTGGATTGTGATTCACTAAAAAAAAATTAATGTGTTGTTTCGAAATATTAATTACCGTTTATTATTAAACCTAATTTGGAATTACTGTAAAATATCTTATGCCATGAGTTAGTTAATTTGAATAATGTAAAATCTTCGAAACTTTTGGCTTCATAACTGGATTCTAAACTCGCCAGAGATAGCAAATGCTGTAGAACACGACTGAAAAGAATTTAAAGCACAATATTTATAACTATGTTATTAAAGGAATTTTCATGCTTTTATATCTCATTTGACTTCCAGTTAGCAGATCTGAGCTTATCTTTTGAAGTGAAATTATCCTTTTGAACAAAGAAAACAAATTACTAATAGTTATTTACTCATTTATTCATTAATAGTTGTAACCCTATTTATTTTTTCAAAACTTAATTTGTCACCAAAAGTTAGGCTTAAGTTTTCGCTTAAAAAAAATGGTGAACTTGAGTTATTGGTTATAATATGCAAATGAAATGAGAGATATGTATAAATGCTTCCTTGTTAGAGAGAAACAAGAAGCTATATAAAATTCACCTAAGTATTTGTTTCAATGCTATATGATCCTTAAAAAATATGAATAGAAACAACTTTGCGGTGCATAATATCTGCCATTGTAAGATCAAAAAATAACATACAGCATTTTGTTTCTTTCACTAAGAAAATTAACATTTTTAATATATAAGTTTATAATCATTATTTACCCTATTTTTATAATTCCTAGAAAGCTTAAAATATTTATTTCATGATTTCAGTAAAAATGAGTGACTCATCTATGAAAGTAAAAGTCTACAATCGGATATCCCAAGACATTTTGGCACTTTTTTTGACATCAAGATAGGCGCCAAGATGTGACCAATAAGATGGCTGCTTTTAAACATAAACTAAAATATAAAACTACCATATTAGGATTACCATAGGTTAAATTTTATAGCCAAGTTTTATTGCCAAACTTTTCGCCAAACTAAGAGGTATATAATTCTACGCCAAACCCACTTCGTCAAAGAAATTCATTGCTCTCCGAAATTTAATTTGAGAGCTTCTAAATATGAATTCAGATGTAATTTGTATATAAGACCTATCGAAATATTGAGAACATAATAAAACAAAAATTTTAAAGAACTTTCAGATATAAAACCAAAAGAAAATACTGTTGGGTTGTGACTGTCTACAAAACAATCAGATGTAGATCTAAAAAGATTAAGGCACTTTTTGAGAAAAGAAAATAATAAAATGCTCTTTTACATTAAAAAATTTAAAAGTTGTTTTTGTAAATGTGAATTTGTAACCAGAGTAAAGTGAGTACTTTCCCTGATTTTTCATCTCATTAAAGTAAAAGTTATATTTATTAATTTATTACCCGGGAAATTGGCTATGATGCCATTAGTTTTCGGCTTTCTAATATTTTTGAATAGTACATATTAAAAGTACAAGTGCAGGGCACGAGTCAAAATAGTTAGCGTCAAAAATTTGATTTTGCTTATACAAAGGACACAAACGAGAATTCTTAACTTTAAACAGATACAAATATGTCAATAAATAGTCATAACTTGTAGAAAAAATAAAGAGTTTTTTTCAAAAATAAATTTTATTTTGCATGTTTCTTATATCGGACATATTAGTTTGTTTTTTTTTCTTTTAGTGCTTTATATAGATAGAGCGATTTGGTTGAAATAAATTCATTTTAAAATTTATTGTTTTTTTATTTATTTAAAGAACTTTTAATTTCACTAGACGTCTTAGTTTTACCTACGAATTCACAAAAATGAACGTCTTTTGTACAAATATACCGTTTTAAATGTTTTCGAAAAAATGATGAATTGAAAATAGTATTAGAAACTCAACTTTTATTCAAAACTTATACAAATTTAGGATGAAATGCAAATTTAGGAAAAAAATGTAACCTAAATTCATTAGAAATTAGAAATGGTATTTTGAATAGATTTCAATGAACAAATAGTTTCTTTGTAAGTATCAAAAGTTTTCCTCTAATCTGAATATTTTATAAATAAATACAAGAGAAGAATAACTAAGATCTTAAAAATTAGCATTTTATGTACAAATGAATAAAATGCAACCAGCAGAATGAATTAACTTTTTATTCATGCGTGATACTTCTTTTGGGACCAATATTCTAAAATTGAATCTGAAAGTATTACAGGTATCCAGGGCCGAAGTAATTTTCGAATCCCTAAATGATTAACAATGCGCTTAAATACAGTGCTGATCAATCATTAGCCGGGTACTAGTATAAGAACTAGATTGATATTTCTGTAGTTAAGTAATTAGAGATATCCCTTTGACTAAATTAAATTAAAAAAAACCGATAATAAAATCTGACGAATAAAGTTATATTTTTAAAAATAATAAATAAAATTATATGCAAAATATTGAGCTAAATAGATGAAATCATTTATGTAAAATAGAAAAATTCAGAAAAAATTATTGTTCTATTTTTATTCAAGAAAGAAATAAAGAAAAAGTTGTCTTATGAAAGCATTAAACGATAAATATAGTATAATATACTCTAAAAAGTATACTTTTCAAAAACAATTTCCTAAAAGTCAATAAAAAGTATTAAAAAATTATAAATAACTTAAGATAGATGAATTTTCAGATGCACCTTATTTCTTTTTTATACATAGATAATTGAAGATATATTTTTTTGCTAGGGTATTCGATTCTCGGAAGATTCAATACTTTCACAAATCATAAATTGAAACGAAAATAATGAAGACTAATTGCTTGATAAGTAAACCATATGCATTAAGTCCTTCCTTAAGTAAGTTTATTTCAATTAATTAGATTATTTTAATAAATTATCGGAAAAAAATAAGGAAGCTATATAACTTGCTAAATCAATATATTGTTTTCACATGAATTATTCAATTGAAATGGATAAAAAATAATTGTAAATTTAATCAGATTTTCAATTCTGCAATTAGTGAAGGAAAATTTTTTATTACGATTAATAACTCAAATAACTTAATCCTAAAATTATTTTCTTTTAACTGTCCTTGTTCTTTTAGCGTATTCTTGTACATAATAATTTAAAAATTAATGCAAAAAAAAATCATCACTTCAATAAGTATTGCATACATCATCAGAACTACTAAATTCTTATTTTAAATAATGAAGTGGTTTATTATCTAAATCATATAAAAGGAATGCAATCGTAATTTTAAGTACATTATTTATTTTAAGTAAATTCATCTATATCTTTGAAAAGTGCTTCCAAATCTCATTTAAGATTAATTAGATAAATTAAATCACGCGAAGTTTAAACTCTAAGTTTAAGAAAGTTGATTCTAATTAAAAAAACAATATCTGAAATTAATCTAAATCAAAAAGCTGATAAAACATTGATTTATGATTACTTGACCGAATTATAAACTTCTATCTAAATATATTCACTTGAAGTTGAAACTATTTTTACCCAATTTCGAAACGAATTTTCTTTCAAAAACAAACATTTTAGTGAATTTTATAGCATGGGTAAATACAGGAAAAACAGATAAATTTTTTCAAGTACGTGTCATATTTATTCATGTTATTATAGAAAAAAAAAATAATCCCTAAAGAAGAGGCAGCCGGCCCGGAGACAACAACAAAATAAGTTACACCAATCAGAATCAGCTATAACCATTTTATTTTCTTGAAAAAAACAGCAGTTGCTTTTAAAGGTCACCTCTTGTGACCTTTGTTTAACATTGAGAGTTTTTGCAGAGTCTGTTGTACCGTTTGGGAGTGAAGACTCTGAAACCAAGAAAAAGCAATATAATAAAAAAAATTCTCTAAAAAATTACATGATATGCTTTTTTTTTTTTTACTCTAATACCATCTTGGCATTGTTGAGATTATTTAACTCAGTAAGATTCAGGAAAACCATATAAAAATTCGTTTAAAATGAAAATAATCAGGAAGTTATCTTTGTTCCGTTGAGATCTTGAGAAAATAATCAAAGAGCTGATTTTACGTATATTTTTAAGTCATGAGTAAATTTGTCCCATTAGTAAATCTTAATCTGCTTGAAGTATGCATTGTTGAATATAGTTGTTAACTGTACAATATAATTGAACTCTAATTCTTTTCATCAGCAAATAATAATTCTCAATCTAATTTTAAAACATAATGAAAAAATAACAAGGAAAAGATTTTTTTAAACTAATAATTTTAGTATTGCTAATACTTTAGCTTCATATCAAATGCCAATGTGATTATTCTTAATTTTCTCATTTAACTTTAGATGTTTCCAGCTTTTAGATACTTTTGGAACGAATTTTGAAGTAAATCGATTTTATTCTAAGAGTATTTTGCAAAAAAACATCAAAATGTATTTATTTTTGCTACAAAATTGGAGAAAGAAAGATTAAGCATTATAAAAATTATTTAAATATATTTCAGAGTCATTTTTAGAAAAATTAAGATAATGTGCTGTAAATCTTTGATCCTAAAGCTAGTTTTAAAAGAATTAATAGTTTGTTTTTTTTAATCAGTTTAAAACATTTTTGCTAAAAAAAAATTTAAAATTGTATACTATAAGATATGTGAATTTAAATTTTGTAAAAGAAGTATTTTTATATTAATTTCTTTTTATTTCAGATGTGCTGTTATATATACTTACTGTAATTAATATATAACACTAAACTCTGTGGCACTAGAGCCCATGTGGGCCAAGGCCTACAGTGCCCATCTCTGTTTTCCTGACCGAGAGGTCCTGGGATGCGAAGTATGTATCCCGACTAGGTGGTGCGCCTAACGCAAAACCCCCAGTGTTTAGTTCCTAAGCGTGCTTGGTACTCAGCTTCATCGACCCTCTGAAGGGATGAAAGGCTGAGGCAGACCTTTCCCAGCCAGAAGAGTAATATATATATATATATATATATATATATATATATATATATATATATATATATATATGTAACAAAATAACAATGGAAGGTCAAGTATATAAAATATTGAAATAAATGCTTTCAAAATCCTCTTAAAAATTAACCAGTAATATATTTTTAATCGAATCAAAACATTCCTGAAATTTTCGAAAATACTTGTTTGACATAGTTTATAAATACATTAAAAAATTATTGTATACAGCAACTACAGTTCTGAACTTTTATTTCGGATACTACAATTTGTAAAGGATAAATGTTGTTGAAAGAAGTTTTGAAACATTAAAACACGAACTACACTCCGGGCAGGTTTTAAAACATGCCCCAATTATTTTACAGTTTGTCAATAAGGAACGTACATGCATCAAACAAGTACAAAACACGTAGTATAATATGCATGCGAAATGCAAATGAAGCCTCTATTTTCGGTTATTAAGTAAATGACCAGAATCCAATTAAGGCCTTTTCACACTGAACAACATACTAAACCTTTATATGCCCATTGTACTGAATCTATGGAGTTACGTAGAGGATTGTCACATAAGAACGTAACAAACGCATTGTGAAATAGCTAATATATTATCTATTAATCTTCTTACTAATAAATATTTCCCTAGGTGGTGGGTAGCATTTTTGTACCTTAAACAAGGAAACTCTGAAAGCTTCCAAGCACCCTCAGTAACAGGTTTCAAAACTTATGCATTGTTCTCTAATTATTGGTCAGATTACAACTCCAAACATCCTGTCATTGTGTCTAGAAGAATCTCAAAACGAGTTCGCTTAGAATCTAATATTTATAATTATTTTTGCAACAAATTCTTTTCACTCATTACAGTAGACACTTTCTTCTATATTAGCTTCGTCTGATATGGGCCAATTCTCCTTACCACCTTCCCTTCTACCAGGTACACCAAATGCGATTCATTTTAGTTCCATTTTTGGAGGTCACCTCTTTGTTTATAAAGTCCCAACAGAGCCAGGTGAAACTTAATAACGAGAACTGCCTAAAGTAGTAAGTCGAATAAGAGGAAGGGTGTCACACTCATATATAATATTGTGTGTTGATTCCACATCCTTGTTGCATTTCCTACATTTTGGTTCTTGTTGAAAAAACCTCATTTTATGAAGGTGTTTTCTGAAATAACAATACCCAGTGTTGTAGACCACAATTGTTTGCATCTTTATTCTTGGGAACTTGAAAATTTCAGAGACGATTTTTTTACAAAACTGTTATTCATGCTTTTGTCAAGGAGTATTACGCCAAACTTTGTTCATTTCCTGTTCTTTTCACTTAATCAGTCTTCAAATTCATGCCACAAAATAGCTCCATTCCTGTTGGTTTGAATGAAGATCCCTGTTTTGCAAGTTCATCAACCTCTTTCATTTCCTTCAATTCCCATGTTTCTTTGCATCTAGAGGAGAATAATTTTATTCCATGTCGCCAGTTCTCTTTAAAGGTTTCTACATTCCAGAACAATTTCTAATTTGATTTGGAATGAATTAAGAACCACCATTTTCCATTAAGTATGGTCTTTAAAGTAAGATCTCGTAGTAAAATGATAATTTTAAAAGGGAAAGGTATCTTTTGCCATAAAATTATACTTTATACTTTACATTACAGCTGCGAATAAATCAGTTTTAATTATTTGGCATCATGGGTTGGGTCTCATAAATTATTTGCCATTCTCTCTATTATTATTATTTATCACATTGTTTGTTTCATTTGTAGCATTAGTTTGTTTGTTCAAATCAGATAGCCTTATAAAAATGTTGTAAGACATTTGAGGATCGACTGCTGTTTTTTTAAATGTTGTTTTCGATACCAGTACGGACCAAATTTGTGTGTCGCTAAGGAGAAAAAAATGAAAATACTGAGTTTGACTCTTAAAACACACATTGAATTTGCGACACCCCATTCCGAAAAACACTATCATTAAGCCTGATTCATAAAAACAAATCGAGGGTTGTTGAATATTCTTCAACACCTGCCCAGCTACTCTACAGCAGGTGAATGACAGCGGTTGGAAACACATTCTGTAAACAACAGTTGTTTTTATTCAAACGATGCTATAGATCAGTATTTTTAATATATATATATATCTATATCTATCTATATATATATATATATATATTTCATTCAATTAAATAATTTTGATTACTGGTGGAATATTCTGGTTTTAAATTGAGTGTTAATAATAAATTGTGTTACTTTATCATCCCACAATTGGATTAATAATTTTGAAATATATCTTAGAATATGTGCATTCAAAAAAAGGAAAGTCTAATCATAATATTACAATATAAGACATCAAAATTACCAAATTAGGAAAGCAACGTGTTATGATTTGATTGTCAGATTAGGTGTGGATACTGTAACACGTTTTTAGGTGCTTGTTTCTCCAAGTCAGACTAGCAAGACAATCGCCACATCACTTTGATTTGTATGTTTTGGTTCAGTTGTCTATCTACTGCCATTTTTTGCATTGAAAGGCTAATTAAGACCGATATCTATAGTTAAAAGTACACTCTGAACCTCTCCTCCCACTCACAGCTGACCTCAGGGTTTTGAACCACGATTAGAAAGCAAAATTGAAATTTGCCGCTATATGCTTACGTTGTACTGGTATCAAAACTCTGGACTATACACAACTCGTTGTTTCAGCATCATTCTTCCTTGTACCTAGACCTAAGTTCGGCTATTTCAGTAGATAGAGGCAGCCGGATGGAATCTTCATGATTTTGAAGCATGGATCACCATTAGTGAACCGATGATTCGTCGTGTTCACTAATGGTGGTTAGAGCTTGTTAAAACTGGGAGTAGCTGCAATATCCTCCAAGTGAAATGATATCTCTGGAGGTGGCAGGGCATAGCCTAAATATAAGCAGAAGACTCCATATATTTGGGCTATGCCCTGCCACCTCCAGAGATATCATTTCACTTGGAGGATATTGCAGCTACTCCCAGTTTTAACAAGCTCTAACCACCATTAGTGAACACGACGAATCATCGGTTCATCCGGTATTCGAACTCACTACCTTCCGATAATAAGAACAACGCCCTAACCAACCAGGCCATCACGACCCGCACAAAACTTGTAATGTGCTTAGAAACTTTGTTACAGGATGGTCTTCATCTGGATCAGTTATCAAAATGGCTCCTTCTCAACCACGGAAGCGTCGCCTTTCAAATCTATGCAACCGCAGATCAATTATGACGAGTGTGTGTGTGTGTGTGTATATCATCATTTTCAAAAAATTTTATTTTAAATACTGAAATAAAACCAGAAATGTTTGGCCTCTTTCACACTAGACTTTTATCGTACAAGAAAAAATCGTCCGATATTTTATCGTGAGAAGTCATTAAAAAATCCACACAACTCTTACACTGAAAAACGATATTTTAAGTCTATTGTGCGGTTTCTTTATAATTTCTCACAATAAATATCGGACGGCCTTTTATTGTACGATAAAAGTCGTCTAGTGTGAAAGAGGTCTTATATTGTAGTATAACCGCGCACAGTGAAAATCCACATATGAATAAATTTAATTTATTTGCTTATATTTGTCTTGAGTGCCCTAAGCAACCGAATCAACTGACAGAAATGCTTACAATATTTTTTTACCTATTCTTAGTAAAGTGTTTATCTGTTGTCCAGCTCATTCAAGCTAAACTAATATAAAGTTGATGTTCGTTTAGTTTGAATGGATGAATGAGCTTCCTTAGTATTTTAAGATTGGGCATGTAAAACTTTAAGATTGGGCATGCGTTCAGTCTTAAAACACTATGGCATGAATAGTGTTTTAAGACTGAACGCAAGTTCCTCAATTTTATATGTGCGGAAATGCCATGAGACGAAAAATATTTCCTGGTGTCTATTACTTTATACACACACTCTCTCTCTCTACTAGCTTTCAGAAACTTTCAGTTTTCAAAAAAGTTTGTGATATTCTTACTGATGTTATGCGAATTTCACGGGGAGGACAAAAGTTTATATGATAAAATTTGTTATGACGTACAGATATTCAAAGCCATCAACATAAAGATACATATAATAACTTATAGATGACCTATATTCACTTCATACAAATCACCTTTTAATACATAAATGTCAAAAAAAAGATTTTACAATTGAAATGAAAAAGGATAAATCATGCTCAGAATCTGTATAACTTTCATGAAAATCAAATTTTATTTTACAGCGATTATGGTCTATTCTACTGCAGTGTTTCAAATCAAACTGGTTGTAAGCCCGTGATCATCAGCAGAATATGGAATTCATGGAGCCGTGATCGAGGTTATGAGAATAAGCTTGTGAACAAGCTCATAAGGTTAAAAGCCAGTCATTTCCAAAAACCGAATAATTGATATAATTTTATACCACTTTCATCTAAATAATTATTAACCCCAATACTAGAAAAAAATCTGATACTGTCTACTTTCTCTTCAAATTTGGACAGTCTTCAGAAAAATACACTGTTATATTATAAAACAGAAAACTATCACTATCAGTTAAATGAAAGTATTTTCAAGTTAGTATTTGTTGTGTTGCTACTAATGACACTTAGACAAGTCAAGCTCGCTATGCCTTGGCTATGCGAATTTAAGTCAATTTAGGAGCGTCTTTCGTTTAATCAGAGCACCATGAAGGTAAAAGTACGACTTCTGCTCTTCAGATCCTCCGATAGATGGCAGCACCGGAGGATCTACTCCCTCAATTTTGATATTGATTTGAAGAGGGAGTAAATTTCTCTACACCATTGCACCCACGGTAACTGCTCAACGACTGACCACAGGACTTTCGATTCCACAGATTTAATGAACACGTATGTCGCATGTACTCGGTGGGTCTTTGGCGGCATTGGGAATCGAACCACACCCTTCATGTTGAGAGGCTTATACCCTAAGTACTAACCTAGGTTTGCTTCAAAGTGTAAGCAATGTTCAGCTCTGCTTATTAATGAGATTTCTGTGTTTTATATATATTTGTGTTGTCCTTTTTTCTGACTAACAATCAACTCGGACAAGTATATCCCAATGGCAGATAATCTCTTCTTTTAACATTAAAAAATTTGTTGATGACAAAAGGGAAATCCATTCCTTTTCTTTAAAAGCCCGATAAAAATGTTAATGATTTTTTTATTCATTACTAACAACACTTCAATTGCCGCACACCATGTTTAGTAGTCAGCTTGCCTCACTGCGGATTGGGAGGTCCTAGGTTCGAATCCCGGTTCGGACACGCCTATACTTTCCTCTGTCAATTCCTTTCCTAGTATGAATGGTTTATTACTGGTTGCCTACTCTATAAACAGATACCTATGGCTTGTGTGTACTGAGGAAGTCAGACTGCATACCAAAATATAGTTCATTTGGAAAAGTGGAGCAGCGTACCCCTTGATGCCAACCTTGCTTTCCACACGACGACTACAACAACATTTAAATTTCTTTCGTATGTACAATAATATATCATTTATCAGTTTTTGTTGAGAATCGCTTAGTATAAAAATTGATTTTTATATTTACTAGAAATTTAAGTTTATAGATAATAAACAAATATGAATTTTTTTTAAGAAAATGGTGATAATTCTTTGCTGATAATTCACAGTAAGATTTAAAAATAGCTTGTCAGCTTAGAGGCTTCTTCGTTTACTAGATCTCTTGCCTTTAATTCGACTGCTTGTGAAAGTAAATTTCATCTCGTGCTTGAATGCTTGTAGTCTTCGAAGTCGTGTAGTTTACATTTAAGCTACAGGCTTTTTCTCAAATTAACTTTCATCTTTAATCCATCAATTAATCAATCAACAGCTGATTAATTTCAAACATAAGATGCTCTTTGAAACCAAAGTAAAAATAATTAGTATTTAATTTTATAAGTATTTTGATGTAAATATAAAAAATTTAATTTTAATCCATTTTAATTAAATCTTTATTTTATTATAAAAATTGTTTTTATGACATCCATAAACATTTTGTACTGAAATTTTATTATTTAAGTAAACTATCTAAAATGATTGATATAATTTTGATACATTTGTCGAGAACACATATATAAAACTATTAAGAAATTTTACTAATACATTATAAGAAAAGAGTAAGTTAAATATGAATATTAATTAATTTGAAATATTCTTTTTTAAGCTTTCAATACTGCTTTTTGTACTTTTTAATCAAGTATAATTTAAATTAAATAATTTTCAAGTATTTTATATGTTTAAAACTGGAATTATTATATGGTAAAACCTTGATTAAATTTGTTTTGATATTCACAAAAATATCATTTGCGTTTTTAATATCGAATAAATGACCAACACCGAGAATATTCTAGAGAATAACAATTAATTAGGGACATTAATAAAATATCCATAACAATGATTGCAGACTTCGCAGGCAAATAACCAGAATATATTTAATTTCACAAAAAAGATTAAATCTCTTACGATATTAAACAATATTCATTCATTCAGAAAAAGTATCTAAATTTTAGTTTCTTATAAATGTGTCATTTGAAATATAAGCACTCGAAAAAAATGAGCACTTGTAAATAGCCATGAATCATGACTCTGGAACACATAGAGTACTTTAAATCTCAAGTAGTAGCTTTAAAAATAAATATAGATTTGTTCAGTAATGATATCATATTATCACACGTAACGCTCTAATATATCTTTCAAAATTACGTGCCACTTATGTAGCAAATAAATTGTTCAAAGATTTGAAAAGAAACCTAATATAAAAAGTGTGACTTCATTAATTATTATCTGATAATTACTCTGTTTCTTTGTATATATATATATATTAGTAAATATTTTATAAAAACTTATCAAATACCAAATGGAGAATAATTAGCAAATACTAAATGGAAAATAATACATTGAAAATACGAAATAGAGTAAACAGATGGAAAATATGTTAGTTTAAAATTTCAAATTTTCATTTGGTATTTGATTAATTTTATATATTTAATATTGTTATTCTCCACTTGTTTTTTTTAATTAATTTTATAAAAAAATTACTATTATTTATATTTTAGCAATTATATTTAAACTCCTTGTGCGCTTAAAGTATTGCTAAGCATTAGAATTTTATATCTATTCCTGTATTTTTCAGTTTTTGCATCTGATGTTTCTGATCATGCTTTATATATATATATATATATATATATATATATATATATATATATATATATATATATATATATATATATATATATATATGTATGTATGTATATATTCGTTTTCATATCCTGCATTTAGTACCTTTTTATTGTACATATAACCCATTTCAACAAGTGTATGAGTTATACCCCTCTGTTTCAGAATTCTAAAATGCAAATGGCACAATGGATAATACCAAATATGGTTAAGAAATTTCCAACTGGCCGATGATGTCATTTCGCGCCACTATTTTTAACGAATGAGTAACTAATGTGCTGTACCCTTCCAAGTTGGTTAAGTTTTCTGTGTCTGTTTTCACACGATAAAATTGTTCCCATAATAATATTTTTTTTTTTTTGAAAAGTAGAAAGTAACTACATAATTCATACCATATATATATATATATATATATATAATACAGAAATTATAAAATAGGAAAGCAATTTGATAAGACTCTTCTTACTATGAGTTTCACTTGATATTATCTGCGACAACTTCCGGAAAATCTGCACATGATATTTTTGTTAATTTGTTCTGTTTGATTCAAAAGCAAACGATTTACGTGTTTATTTTGATTATGGAAAAAAAAATTTTTTCGAGTATTGATAAAACATTTCATTTTCAAAACTGAAAAGCAACTAACAAAATTAAAGTTGAGTTGAAAAATATTATGACGACTCTTCTATCTGATGTGATATATTTTTACAATAGTTTCCGGAATTTCGTTATGCCCCAACAGATTGCAATATTTCTTGATGTCCGACTGAGGTCCCGACAGAAAAAAATAGTCAACAAAATTCATATTATGTTAGATGACAGTTGTCTGAAAGTGCATGAGATAACTAAGAACGTAAACATGTCAAATGAACTTGTATTTAATATTTTGATCCAGCATTTGACCATTAAAAAGTTATTAGTAAGATGAATTCCGCACAGTTTCTGACAATGTTTAGACACATTGTGGACGCATGTAATTATTTTAAACCAAATGTTTAAATAAGATGGAGTGCAATCCAAGCGAAGTTTGGCAGTGTTATGGGACTGCTACTGAAACTTGAATGCACTACTTTACACTAGAATTGGCATAACAGTGGATATCTAATGAACCTTTTGAGAAACAGACAAAAACATTTCCATCCGCCGGAAAGATTACGATCACAGCTTGGTAGAATTCTAAGAGCTTAATTCTCATTGACTAACTTGAAAAAAGAAAAATGATCACCAAACACTATTATGCTGATTCATGAAACTGTTTATAATTAATAACTGTAAGGAAACTATCCTCATTTATTCAAGGAAAAAAGTGCTTTTCATCACGATAATGCGCCAGTTCACTCATCTATAAGCGAAGGCGCTAAATTTGTTCAATTGAGCTTCAAATTCTATTTTTATCCATCCTATTCTCTTGATTTGATTCTCAAAGATTTTTTTTTTTTTTACTTAAAAAAAAACTTGGTGAAAGATTTTTTTTTTTTTTTTTTTTTTTTTTTTTTTTTTTTGAAAATCTTAAATCAATAAATGGTTGTTTTGAAGAGTTTCAAAAATCTTATTTTTTGCAGGAAATAAAATAGTTAGATCACCTATGGAAAAAGTGTATCATCGTGGAAAAAATAGAATATATATTGGTATGTATACTAGTTCTTTCATTTTAAATTCTTGGACTTGTCAAATTGAGCAATTGTCTCATTTAAAAGGAATAAAATTTAAATTGAATTTTTTTTAACAAAATTTTGCTTAATATACAATAAATACAATAAAATGTAAGTAAAATGCAAACATGAAAATAAAATATAAAATTAAGGTTCAGAACGTTTCTCTAAAATGCATTATCTGTAGGATTTTGATATCACATTATGAATAAATATCCTGTCAGTCTGAGACTGTGTAAATATTTATATCCTCCACAATGTTTTGTTAAAAGAAATATTCTTCTTAAACATTTGACTAGCTGGCAGCTCAATAATTATTCTCTTGTCTTTAGCTCAACAGGTCGTGGGTTCAACTCTGCCCAAGATCTATATGCTTATTAGTCCATTTTAAACTTGGGTCTTATTAACCTTCGTTCCCGATCTAATTACCCTTCGTGGCCAAAAAATAACTTTTGTACAACGTAAATAAACAACTTGGCTATTCTATTTTCAATTTTTTTTAAATAAAATTATTCTTAACCTTCTAATGTTAAATGTACGCGTAAAATAAGCCGTAGTCACAACTCTCCTGCATTAGTATAGTCTGATTTAGAAAGAATAATGAATGTCCTGGTTCCAACCTTGTCACTTCATCATAGTTTATAATTATTAGGTGATTTGTTCTGTTTAGCGACAGAAATAGTCAGCTGAAACGCACTGTATAATTAAACAAACAAATCATTTTTGACTCTAAATATTTTTCTTAACTTTTTACAATGTATATATAATTGTTTAGTTTAAAGGTCGACTATAAATTTTGGTACATAAGAACTAAGTTTTCTATTTAAAGATAATTCTAATCCCTTAGATATATCAGCATTGGACATGGGAATCAAACCCAAGAACTCCCGTCCCCAAACAAGTGCCAGAGAAGTATATACTCAATCAACAGTTTAGTACTTATATAAATGTCAAACAATCATTATTTATTTAGGGTACATTAATCTAAGAATGTTGATAAATTAATATTTTTTTTTAATTTTACACAGATGAGTACGACACATGTGGACTAATTTTTATTTAAGACCATATTTGAAATTTTCTATTTCATTAGAGTATGTAAAAATACAATGTGAAAAGACTTTTAACTCTAGTATATACAAAAGAATGTCCTTCCGTGAAGTTGATAACTGAAAACCATTAAGTTTGCAATATTTTCTTTCAAAAGTGATTTTAAAAAACATATTTAGTATTTTGAATATAGAATATGTAATTTGAATCTTGAATAGTCAAAACTACAAAATATACATTTCAAGACAAATAAAATATTAAAAAATATTGCGATTTTGTGAGTTTTCTTCTTAGATACATCTATCTTTTATCTTAATAAATTTTAACTATTTTAACCCAGTGTATCGTTAAATCTTTCTCATTTTTAACTGCTAGTATAATAATTTGGTTTACACAAGTTAATAATTATTTGACTAAAAACATAAATTATAATTTGTTTTTGTTTTAATGTTATTTATAATACGAGTTTTGTTATTTGGGAAAATTTAAGTTACAAATTTACTTATCAAATTATATATAATTCGGATTATTATACAATTACAAGAGTTTATTCAATTATTTATGACAATAAGGCCGTCTCAGTATAATGCTGAAGTATATTTAAGTTATGATACTGATTATAATATAGGGAAAAAATAATAAAGATACCTCTATGTTATGTAATGGTAAAGAAATCTTACAAGCTTTGGAGCAAAAAAAGAACTAAATAATAAAGAATTTTAAAAACTATTATATAAAAGAAATAATATGTTTATAAATAAACAAAAAAAATTCTTGACTTTAATATTTATATGATCTGATAAACAAACACAATAACGGCACTGAAGTGTTCTTTAAATCCAAAATAAATATGAAATGATTTTTTTTTAAAATTAGGATTTATGTCTTGAAATTTTTCTTATACATAACATTATTTTTAAAGAATTCAATAAAAACATTTTGAAAAAATTTGTCAATTACTTTTGCTTATATTCTATACAAAAAAAAGATACTCAAAATCATTTACAAATTTTTAGTCTCTTCGCGGAAAAATAAGAAGAGAATGGTTGGTGATCCTTTGAGTGCACATTTATCTATATGGGTGAAAGAGATTTTTCATGGTTTTCTCTCTTTCAATTCGGAAATGTGACCCATTTTCGATAAAAAGTCCTCCCAGAGGAAAAATGAGTCGAATATTATAAGCATATCAAATGCTTTAATATAGCTTTCAATAATTTCGATATCCACCATATGGTGTCATTTTTTAATTTTTTTAAATCATTTAATCATTTATAAATTTATTTTTCAAGCACAATAAACAGCAATTTTGTAATAGCAGATGTGATCCATTACTAGATTTCCACGATCTTTAATCAGAAAAGAGTGTTCAAAATGCGAAAGGCCCAGTTACAAAATTGAGATGTAAGGATATTTTATGCAAAATATATTTATTCATTTTGAAAATGATTATCTTGAAAAGCATGATTAATATTTGAAATTAAATTTACGAATAGTAGAGAGTGATAAAAGTTTTGTATTCAATTTTTATTATAAAATAATTTTTATTTATAAAACTACAATTCGTGTGCTAATACTTAAATTTTCATACAAGCAATATTACAATTCTCTTGAATCCTGGTGTAGACGTACGTTAAAACAAAATTTATCATCGCTCAAAATATTAACTATTTATAAAAAAAACTTATTTTTATTATTCCACATTCATAGACAAGACATAAAAAATATCACTAATTTTTCTCTCTCTATCTCGTTTAATTCTTAGTCAACAATTTTAAGTTTCTTGTCTGCAATACACTAAAAAATGGCTACATTTTATTTTTTTTTCTTTTATGCGTTCTATTTCTTTTAATTCAAATGAAGTTTTTATTTTAAATATATTTATAATTTTTTACATAAAAATACTTGAATCTAAAAGGATATAAAATTAAATGAACACACACACATGAGCAAAATATTCCAGGCATTATTGTAAATTGACATAACTTTTCTCTCTCTTTCATATATATAATAACACTAATTATTATTATTATCATTTTATTATATTATTTTAAAGAAATGTAGTTAAACAATTTCTATACCACGGTAATTTATAGCATTTAAATTCATTAATTGCCACGTGTGTAACGATTATTAAATATTTCTCATCACATATATGTCTTTAAATGTTGAATCTGGATATTTTTGCTTAATTATATGAATTATCTTTTATGTTGATAACAGTTTAAAAATAATCATTACGAATTACAAATTCTCTAATTTGTAAATTTTTGCTATCACATATTTCATATTAATTGATTGCTTAATAATCCTTTTCACACACAAGGGATAATGAGAGCTTGATCTACAGTTTAAAATAGATTTTAAGCAAAAATAAATTACAAAAGTATCAGTATCATAATAATTATAATTATATAGATAAAATAATCGAGTAGAAATTGTTTATTATAAGTTTTATTTCGTTAAAAAAAATTAACGAAATAAAACTTATTTCGTTAATTTTTTTTTTAATTTCTTTATGATATTAATTTTATATGTGCTTGTAAATTCTTAATAACAATTATATTCATTTAAATTTTTTTGTGAGAGGTTTCATTTTAAAATCACGAATTTTTACACAATAATTCCGATCTATAAATATTCATGTAAACATATTTCTGTATATACTTATTTCTACATTAATTTGTTTTAAATTTAACATAATATACAGTAGATTTTTTAACTGTATCATAGTAATTATAATTAAGTATTTGACACACACACACACAAAACCTTTTTAAATATTTGTATTTATACCCCGCGCATTGAAGATACACAATGGGGTTATTTGCGATTCATCTTAAGATATATCAGGAAACAATGACTCGGAATTTTCAATCATAATTAAGTGCCAACATGATCTGGTTCACTTTTTAACCACGACCATATAGAAGACAATAAAAGAGACAGTATATTTTAACAAATTTAAAATACTATATTCACAACATTCTCTTGCTCAAAGAACTGAAGTCAAGTTTCTAGGACATAAATAGTTTACTAACTAGATAAATGAATAATATGTTTACTAACAAAGACTTCCTATTGAATTTTAGACAGATGTCATATTTGTAAAAATACACAATTAATATAGTTGTAACATTGTTCTAATCTGAAAGATAATGTTAGAATGAGCCAAAATAAGTTCTAAAACTTGTTCAGTTTTCCTAAACTTCTTAATTTTGAGATTTTTTACAATTCAACTCTTCTTTAAATAAACGTAGAAATTTTTTTAGAAAATTTAAAATAATAATTGGTAACATCTTTTTCAAATACAAAATAATTATTCTTATTCTAGATAAATATTATTTTTTCTTTCTAATGGATATGCAAAGTTAGTGAAATACAGTTTTCCAAATTTAACATAATGCTACAAATTATACATAATAGCTAAATACTATATTCTCCAAATAATACATTAACATAGCGGAAAATTACCATAGTTATTGCTTTAGAGTCTAAATATTGAACATTGCTTTATAGTCTAAATATTGCTAAAAAAATTTGTGCCAGAGATTGTCTAAGCCTTAGACAGTACAGCGACGAAGATCGGCTAGATGAATCTAAAATCCATCTTTAACTTAAAAATATGTGTTAATAAATGCATCTATTGGTATTTTGCCATTATAACCCGTTTTTGATTCCAAAGAAAAACGTGTTTTTTACGGAGAAGAGAAAATAATATAACTTAGATACGATGATTTTATTGGTTTAAAATTTAATTTTCAATTTAATATATACAAAATCGAATTTTTATGAGCAAAAATGAACTAAAAAATAAAGCGATAAACAATAGCGAACAAGTTCATTGCAAAATAAAGCTAAAGCCTTCTTTCTAATCCTCTGGTCTGAATCAGACCAGGTCCATGACATCCTTCGTCTTCAAAGAATCGAGGACAGTTCCAGGACTATATAAAAAGTCACTTTGAAAAGCCAATGCAATTCAGTAGGTGTACGGATCTGGCTTCACGAAATGCAGGTGGGAAAGACTTGTTTGCCCCGAGAGAACCGTAGAATCCGAAGATGGCCGGATCTGAGTGTGGACAAGGCTGTTTGATCACATCTTTCACCCTCGAAACTCAAAGATCCTCCAGGATCAGAGCCACAGTACCAAGGATGAGATGGCGGAATTTTCCAAGATGAGTTGGCAAGAGCTTTTTTTTTTTCAAGATTTCTTGGATAGTCAGCGGATCATCAGAACCAAGAGGCAGCGACGATCCATCCTTAGCAAGGCCATCGGCTATACTGTTATATTTAAGGTCGACATATGATGGAATCCATTGAAAATGTACTAAGCTAGTAGGTGCAGAAGATTGCTTGGTGATAATTTTGTCGGTTAAAAAATTCCTTACGATCGCAAATCATCAAGGGCAAAAAACTTCTAGGTACAGCAAATTTAATTTTGCCTCTTTGAAAAAAAAGGTACTATTAAATTATACTTACTCATCTGATCACCAATGCGATTGGCTAAATAATAATCAATAAAAATTGGCATTTAAATAAGATTTATCAATAAATGATAAAATTGTTTAATTTATAAAATGTAAATAAAATGTTTGTATTAGTTTTTGACAACGTAAGCATTTTCAAACAATATATGATACAAATGATATATTTATGACAATAATTTAGGATTTTTTTCCCATTATAGCGATTTTCCAAAGCGGAGGTATAATGAAAAAGTACCTTTCTACTATAATTCAATACTTGGAATAATGGTGTAATAGAACGTAGTAATATCTTTAACTTTCACTAGACATACGTTGCTTCTATCGCAATAAAAAAGCATTATACACGAATTTGAATCAAAATCTGGAAACATTTTTCCTGAATACTCATTAGATTTAGAATATAACAGTTGCAAACTCCTGCGAAATGTAAATGGTTAGAATGGTATTAAGAACAATTTTACCAGAAGAAAAATTTTATATTGGTAAAATCCACTTATAATCTTGTTAACTGTATAGAATATTATCTAAATTTCTCGAATCACAGTGAAAAATTTTCACTTTTTCTGGTAACTGGACAGTGAATTCAGTGTAGATTATCAAAAAAGTAAAATAAAATATCTCAGACACATGGCGCCAGACTTCCTTTTTACTTCATCTCATAATATGTAGATGTAAACCAAGACATTCGTCAATAGTTTATGAAGTAGAAAAACAAGGGGGGGGGGAATCGGAACCAATCGGAATCTGCCACTTAGAACCATCTCCGATGATAGTTTTGTATCTTGGGGCTGTGACAAATGTATATTTATCACCTACATTTTCACATCTTGTCCCCTCCCCCATTTAGACGCGAACGAATCAGCTAAATATATCCAAAAAAAATATAATAAATTGTATTTATATAACTTTAAAAAGAGAATCATTATCTGTGGATCCTCCATAATCTGCACGATCGACGTCTACAATATTGCTGATTTGTTCTTTGGCCTAAAAGGATTTTTAGGATGAAGGTAAGATATGTAATGATTATTTAAATTGAATCATTGAATAATAAACAAACATCTTAATGATTTGGTTTACCAAATTAAAATTTCTCGCCTAATTTTAAGATTTGATGTTTTGGATTTAAATAAATTGAAGACTGGTACTATGTTATATGATGTGCTCTGTTATCCTAACTTCTCGTAATTTAATCACATATGAAATTTAAAATTAGTACCGAATTTAAAGTAATGTTTTCTTAACTTTGTGACAGCAGTCTTACGCTGTTTTAATTCCATGTCCTTATAATGAAAGCTGTAAGCTTTAACAGAAAGAAAAATAATTTTAAACATGCAATAGCTGCAAACTTGTACATTTTAAGGTGTTTTTGCAAGGTCTCTTACGATCTGTCTGAGAACGTAAATAATCTCTTGAATAGTATTGCTTAATTGATAATGAGATGTGCTTAAAAGAGATATCGAAAATAATAAAAAGTTGTTTATACTATTTTTATATTTCTTTTTAAAAACATTTAGCTTCTAAAATTTAGTTCTTTGATATTTAAATCTTTTTCTGTCCCCTTATCATTTAACTTAATTTTGTCAATGGTGATTTTTGAACTATTGATTATATGAATAACTAATAATAAAAAATTATTTTAAATACAAAAATCTTTTAAAAGTGCGCAATTTGTCACGTTTCCTAGAAAAATTATTATTTGCATTAATTACTTTTAATATCTGAAATTTTATTGAAAATATTACTTAATAATTACTTAAATTGATTGCTTATACAAAGAATTAAAAATCAAACTAAGAATGAATTTTGGGGAAAATCTAATTATTGAATTTGATAAGTTATTTTATAATAAATTACTGATGTTTTCTTCATATATGTTATATGTAAAATTGCGCCGAATTAAAATCTTTAAAATTCCTGTAAAAGGGAATTCTTAAAGCTAGAATTTGGTACTTAACGTAAAAACCTATAAACTGGAAAAAATATGGCCAAAAAACGCAATTTTTCTACAATAAAAGAAAATTATGTGCCAAATACATGTTTGTTACTTTGATGAGTAACCATTTTACTTTAAACATGAGTTCAGTTATAATAGTTATTTCTTGGTTCTTAAAACCATATATTTTGTTAAAATAATGAATCTGAAGTGCCTTTATGATCTAATATGAAATCATTCATTTGATTAACGTGAACAATTTGGTGCCAATTGGATGGAGTTTTCCCAACTTTCCAGGTCGACACAATCACACCAACTCATCAATTTTAATTTTTTCCAACGGCGGGCACTTGGGTGACGAACCCTATGCCACAACAAAGCCAGAAGCTGCTACTTATTTGTCGTTACGCAGCGGGTACCTATGAACCAAATCACGGAGGCGAATAATGTTGCCTGTGTCATACCACCATAAACCCGTTTATAGAGCGAGCCACTTTCATACATCATCACAGAAGAAAGGACAGAGAAACACAGAACAGAGAAAGAAAGCAACATTCACTCCCAAAGCGGGATTCGAAACCAGGACCCACAGCTTAGGAGTCGGAAGCGCTAACCACTCAGCCACACATCGTTCGGCTCACTTTTATTAATAGCCTAGTGTTAATAAGTGATAAAGTAGACTTAAAACTATACTAGTTTTTGTGGTATTAATATTAAATGACGTGCTCATTTGATTAGATAAAAAATTTATAACTTAAATTTGATACTAATCTTCATTTTAATGTTTTTTTCTTGGTATTTATAAAATCTTTAAACCTAGTATAGTATATTTCTCAATATTTGTGTATAAATATTAATCTGGATTCAAGAACTTAAGTTAATTAAAATTAGTGAAAGTCAAAAGAGATTCGGACAGCAATTATCATTTTAACAATAAGTAATATGTACTAAATGAACCTCCCTTTTCTTAAAGGATTGCCGCCTGGTGAAAGACTTCTTGTTGCCAGCTCTCAATAACGAAACTTATGGGGAGTTGCTGCAGTGGGATGATGTGATGTTTCAGTACGTATTTAAAATGAAGTGGACGCACAAATCGCGGCGATCTTGGAAGGAAAGTGATTGTGCCGTATTTGCGGTGAGTCTCTTCAATTTATCACATTTGGAATAAATTTGAGTTTACTATGCATGAAACATATATTTAAAATCTAACTTATTTTTTTTTTATTTATGTTTATGAAATTATAAAAATTTAATCCACATTTAATGTTTCAAACATAATTAAGGAATTTATATTTAAATAGTTTGAGAGACACGAAAATATTGAAAAGTTCTAACTGACATATTACTTCATCTAGCACATGGCTTCCCAAACTTCTTTTTTTCTAATGGACCACTTTCAAAGTTTGACTATTTTCGGCATCCTTGCTGCTACATTTCTACTGTAAAATTCCTAAAATACATCATCCTAAATTGGGGTGTTAAGAAGGAAAAAAAAGTAGCAAATTTTCTTTTGTGTCCTATTTATTAAAATTATGCTTGTGGTTATACAAAATTGTTAACATTTACTATTACAAAAAATCAACTCTGCAATGTAAATTAACAATAAAAAATAGACATACTTTTAATGAGACTGCGCATGGATGGCACTTTGCAAGTCTCGACATGTGGTATACACTTGTACTTTTATCTTTTGTTCTATTGAATTCTGTGTTGGAACTAAATTTAGAATATTTTTAATACCTACCTAGTGAATGATGCTACTTGCCTACGTTGATAGGTAAATCCAAGCTAACATTTTAGTTCGTTATTATGAAAACTAGAAAATTTTTCGTGGACTCCCACTTAAACTTGGGAACCCCTGTTCAAATCTACGCGGACCCTCGTGTGGTCTCCTATGGACCCCTGGGGGTTCACCTGGACCACTTTAGGAACCTATGATCTAGCATATGGAAATTTAACAATTCCTTTATTGGTGTCATAAATAAATTTATGTGGTAGTAAAATTTTTCTTGTTTAAGTAAGATGACATTAAAGATCGTACTTTTGGAGACATAAGCTTCTACTTGCTTACTAAATACAGTATGAAAATAATAAATACAGCAAGACTCCAGTTACCCTAATCAATTAGAGCCAGACCCATTTGGATAATCAAAAATACGTATAGTTAGAGATTTTCGTAAAAAAATAGTCTAAGGGGGGGGAAAGTGAAAAAAATGTTGAATTTATATTTAAATAGTTTGAATTACACGAAAATATTGAGAAGCTCTAACTGTCGTATTACTTCATCTAGCATAGTGAAGTTTAACAATTCCTCTATTTGTGTCATAAATAAATTTATGTAGGAGTAAAATTTTCTTTGTTTAAGGAAGATGACATTAAAAATCGTACTTTTGGAGTCGTGTAAGTTTCTATTTGCTTAATATATACTTAATACAGTTGGACATCAGTTATCCGAATCAATTATGATAGGCCCCATTCGGATAATAAAAAATTAGAATAATTGGAAATTTTCGTAAAAAAAGGTCTAAAGGGGAAAAAAAGGAGGGAAAGGTTTTATTTATATTCTACGTTTAAAATGGGAGAAAAAACTACAAATATTTAATGAAAAAGAACATTTAATCAGTTAAATGAAAAATACAACACTTTTATATGTTAAGGTACTTACTAATGCTGTATATTAATTAATACAGTATGTATATACTTGTAAATATCTCAGTCAGATTGCTTGCTAAACATCTCAGTCAGAGTAAGCTGTTTCCCTGCCTTCTTACTTTTTTCTTCTTTTTTTGGTAGTCAAATGGCACAGCCTCTTGACAGTGAGAATGTGCAGGTGGTCACACTCAGAATGACGCTCCATTCACTTCAAATCGATTTCAAAGACGGCAAATGCTCCACTAGCTGGTGGTCCCGTGTTTGCTTCAACTTGGGGACTTTAAAGTTCATCTTCTTAATCAACACTTTAAACAAGTTACCATCATTTTTACAGTTTAGGATTTGATTTATAATCTATTCTCTATGTGTTCACAACATTGACTTCTGAATATCCAATAATTTTCAAAAGAATGTTTTAATTTGCTTTTCTGAAATTCTGAAAGCCATTTTCTGTAATTGGAGTGCAGCTCTGTATGTACCAAATCACAGATCTCGTGAAACTGAAAGAACTATTTCTTCGTTTTTGTTTATAACAACTGAAAAATTACTTAACTTATTAAACACTAAGCAATGTTCATTGCTTCTAGCAAACTCAAAACCACTTCTAATCATAAAGGGAAAAGTTTTGTCCCAATGCTGGTGAAACATCAGTAAGAAGCATGATATTTCTCTCATAAACATAGAATAATAAAAAAAAATTAGCAGTGATCGGTCATCAAACTTCTTCATCGATAAAAGCAATGGTGGCCAAAGTATGTAAAACGAGAAATCCATAATCCAGTTAGATAATATAATAAAAAGACTAAATTAGTAGTTTTTAGAATGTCAATTTAACGAATAAGAGTTTAGATTTTTAACTCTTTTCCATGGAAGTCATTTTGTTTTTGCATTTAAATCACTATTCTGTCAATTCAAATTGTTTCTGAATCAATATTCTATTTAACGTTCATTTACATTTTATACATTTAGATTATTATTCTGCAAATTTGTATTTTTATTTATTTATTTTAATAAACATTTAATATTGCATTTTTAAATTTAATAAATGCTTAATGATTGCAGATTGTACAAGCTATTTTCATCCACTTTATTTCATTTTTTAATCGATTATTTTCTTAATAATGATACCAATTATTAATAAAAAATATTACTTATTTTTATTTGATTTATAAAAAAATTAATTTTATTTATCTATGTTCAGCAGTTTTTTAAACAAATTTGATAACCTCTTTTGTCAGTTTGCTTCAGTTGCACTTGTTAAATTCTAATTATTAAGAGAGGTGTTATAAAATATAATTTGAAACTAGCTAAATAAAAGATCTCTCTCTGACTTAAAATTATCAAGAATACTTTCAAAAGAAATGTATTGTTTTTGTTTAAAAATAAAAAAATAAAAAAACAATATATTTTAATTTAGAAAGTAGTTATTTTTTAAAATTTTATGTCATACAGAGATCTTTATTAAACCTCAAGAATTCTACATAATATTCTGCTAAGATGAATTTATTTAAATATTAACTGTCATTTGAAAAATATTTTTTCTATTTTGTGGTTATTTTCATAAATCTAAAACCTACTGCTTAATGTTTTAAACTATAAAGTGAATCACACATTATTACCAAAAAATAAGTTACTCTTACTCTTTACTCTTTTAATATACTTCAGGTAATACTTCTTTCAGGTGTTATAAGTTACTCTTTTAATACTTCTTTTAGGTGTTATAAGTTACTCTTTCAATACTTCTTTCAGGTGTTATAAATTACTCTTTTAATACTTTAGGTGTTATAAGTTATTCTTTTAATACTTCAGATGCTGTAAGTTACTCTTTTTAAAATTCAAATGTTAAGTTATATGTTCCTAACATTTCAAATCAGTTATGAAAGAATAGTTTTACTGTTTATAACATTTATTATTTTTAGATTATTAAGAAGCTGAACTGAGAAAATCATTCAATTAATTTAAATTGTAATTAACACTGACTAAAGCTCATTTTAAAACTGATTATGCCGCCATCAAATTAATTTAAACAATGTAACATTCTACTCCATAGAATTCTCGCTTTAATAACAGAAATGTATGAATCGTTTTTTCCCCTTTTTTAAATGTTCATGTATGCGTAACCTCACCAGAAGTAAAGGAAAATAATTAACATAGAATCCCTCCTTTTTTACATTCTCACAATGTTATTTTTTTGTTATCGCGCAATGATTTACTTACTGGCCAAGGTTATGTAAAAGGAGTTTATCTTCTACCGCGCGATTCCCTTTGGGTGAACAATTTTCATAGGTATTGGGTAATTTACGTTTTGCAAGGGAGGAAGCATGGAGGAAATTTCCCAAGCACGCATCCTGACCAACGTATGTGCAGGAGACAGAAATGCAACATACATCTCTCTATGCACAACAGTGGGCAGCATCGAATCCGAGAACATTTCTTCTAAAGAGCGATGTCTCTTCTACTAGATTGTGGTAAATCTAGTGCTATTCATTTAAAAATAACAATTTTTTTCCATTTTTGAAAAAAAAAACTTATTTTTATTTATAAAGCACATGTGTTTGCTGTATAAACCACTGGTTGTAAATGGATTGAAATGCCGGTAAAAAGAATTCCGAATTCAATATTTAATAATTTCATAACTCAAAGGTCAGTTGACATAGATCAGCAAAGTATAAATCTAATGAAATGTCCAATATTTCATTAGATTTATTTTTAGCTAATCTGTAAGTGCGATCTTAAAATACTCATACTACCCCTGCTGCTATATGCAAGCTAAACGTGGACATTAAATGTTGATATACAGCGAACTCTGGAAACCTTTGAAAGGAAGATATTAAGTACTATCTATGTACAGGAGCAGGTTTGGTGATGAACCAGATATAATTTTGAATTATATAGGCTGTATAACAAGCCCCGGGTTATCAGAAGCAACAGGCTAAAAGGCTTGGTCATCTCTGGAGAAACCGGAAAAACAACCCCACTAGGATATCAACGTTTAAGAGCACCGAAGGATCCCGTGTCCGAGGAAGACCACCAACAAAATGGCTCTTTGACTCTGAAAATTACCTCAAGATACTGAAAGTTAGGAACTGGCGAAGTGTCGCTTTGGACAGATTGGGCTGGAAAAAGCGTACTGTAGAGGCAGCTAATACCTGAAACAGATTGTTACGCTATTAAAGAAGTAAGTGAGATCTTTTATCATGATGAAAAATAACGCTTTGAAGAAAGCTAACTTGTCAACCGATGGCAGTGGTTAGCGTCCATAACTAAGGTTACAGGTTCGAATCCTGGTTCGGGCATGGATGTTCCTTTCTATGTGTGTGTCTTACACTTTCGGGACAAAGATGGCACACCAACTGGGTGGGAAAAAATTTCTTTCTTTATCCCTTATAACACTGAATTTAATTAAATTGTAAAGGACAGTCCAGCATTAGAAAAGAAATAAGCTACGTATAAGTGGTAAATATATTTCATAATGTTCCTATTATAGCTATTTTCCTGCAGTAATTAAGAGAGAGAGAACCTATTTTCTGCCAAACTCTTCAAGTCAACCCAATTTATAAATATTCCCCAGTTACGTTAACATATCTCGTCGTTTTCCAAATCATGTTAAACAACTTTTTAAATATCAGTCTTTATTTAATGAGAATGTAATAACAAATTTATTGAAGGTAATGTTCTTTGAAATACTTTTATACATTAAAAGAATTTTTAAATGTGTAAAGTTTACTATGTATCGAGTATTTTTTGATATCAACTTTCAAAAAATAAGTCATCAATGTTTTGGGTTCAAAAAAGTTTTTTTTTAAGACTTTATCTGATTAAAAGTTAAACGAATTTCTGTGTGCGTGTTACAGATAGTTCAAAATATTATTTAACTACCTATTATTTATTTATTCATTTATTTTTATTTCAAAAATTACACATTTTTCAAATCATGAATTCATGAAAACTTCAAATCTCACAAAATACTAATCGATACCCATTTTTAATTTTTAATGAATGATAAAGGACGTTTAGTCTGTTGAATATTTTTAGATTAGATAAAATCAGATTTATTTAAAAAAAAATAATAATAACGTGTGTGAATCCTTTTTACAAAACATCCTTAAGATTAATTGAATTCTTAAGAGAATTTAGTTTAGATAAGCTTTTTTAATTGATTAACGCATTTTTCCAGCAATAAATTACATTGATAAAGTAAACGTCTCAATATAAAGAATCAATCTGCTCAGAGTGACGATAATAAATATATATTTTTGTGAGGAACTACTAGGGTATCCCCATCTATTGGCGAACATTGTAAATCTTTTTCGTCGCCAAGCTAAGCGTGCGTTCTTTAACATGATTTAATATTTTCCCGAAGTTCGAAAAAGAAGCATTTGTATGTCAAGAACATTGTGCACATGAGACATTATGGAAAAATATTCATAAGAAAAATATAATAATAAATTAACAAAAATATGTAAGATATGTATAAATTAACAAAACGAAATGGAGGGAAAAAAACATTTTACAATGTTAAAAATATAAAAAAAATTACAAATAAATTTTAAAAATTATTAAAATAAACTAAATAAAAATATGAAAAATATATAAGAAAAATATAATAAATTAACAAAAATATATAAGATTTGTATAAAGTAACAAAACGAATTGGGGAAAAAATAACAGTTTACGATGTTAAAAATATAAAAATATATACAAATAAATTTAAAAAATATATATGATAAATAAACTAAATAAAAAGATATAATTAATAAATAAAGTAAATGAAATAGTAAAAAATAAAAAAGTACGATGTTTGAACTCTGGCGACAACGAAACAATAGAGGGGAATCCCCTACTTGTTCCCACAACAGCAAACAGCAGATAAATGGCTTCCATTTGAAACGTAGAACAAAGAAGATAACACGTATTAACATAATATGCATGGAATAACCCCTTTTAAGCTGAAATAAAAGTTTTTATAACATCATTCCATTGAACCAGCTATCTAATGAAGGTAGAGGATCGTCAGATCCAAGGACCTCTGAGACAATGAACAGCATTTCTTCAATGCGTCCTCGATTTCAGTGAATGCTTGGAAGTTTTCCACCTCACAATGAACAACATTCCTTCATTGTTGAGGTTTTAATGTCGGTCGATGACACATTTTGGACTAATAGTTGGATATTTCACGTATAGGCAAATATTTCTTGTAGGCCGCTGGTTGAGAAACACTAATTTAGACTATAAGGGATAAATATAATCTTTTATCTATATAATATTTAGACTATAAGAGATAATATAATATAGCTGCCAATATTTTTTTATTAAATTCATGTTTTGTTATTGCAGATACCAATCTTAATAATATATATATATATATATATATTAACGCGTTTGCACATAAAATAGACTAACGATTTTTCTCTTCCCAATTAGCAAGATGATAATTGCGTAGGAACTGGAGGGGTTCTATATGTGTGTATGATAGTAAAATAAATGTTATATATATTTATAATATTTAAAATAAATTACCAAGGGAATAAAGTCATAAGTATTGCACTTCCAAAAGAAAGCATGCACATAGTTTTTGGGGAAACATTTGTTTAATGAAATAAGCGATGTGTATACAATTTCTTATTGTTCATGTTAAATAATTCAAAAAGTGTTTTGCGATAAGATTTGAATTATATATTACTTTAGCGAAGTACGAATGAAAAATGTTTAGCTTGAGATTTTCAAAGTTATAGTATATATAGGCTTCATAATCTTCTACAGTTACGAAGATATTAAATACTTTAAACTTGGGTTTAATTTCATTTGCGTTTTAATACATTTACTATCCTTGGTGTATTGAGAAAAACGTTAACTCGTTTTCTACTATGAACAAAAACAATAGTTTTGAAGAATTGAAAAAAAAATTTCATTTTTAGGAAAGAATTCAGTGAAAATGTAGAGAGAAAATTCTAATTCAACAACATTTTTTTTTTACTTTTACCCAAAGCAGTTACGAAAGAATAAATATTTTAAAAATATAAATCGAAATACATATCTCCGTTCTTAGAGCGAGCAGAGTTCCTGAGCTTTGTGCATTACACCATAAGCAATTTTATTAGGAATTCTAAGTTCTTTAATTTGATTATATTTTATTAAATCTAATTTTGTGCTAAATTGCTTAAGTAATCAAAATCTCAAAATGAAACCTAACTTATGTTGTTCCCATCATTTAATGTATAGAAATGTATTTACACTATACTCAAAATAATTAAAGGATATTAAGGTTGTCGGTTAATAAATTTTTATGGGTTTTATAGGGGTTGATTTATCTTGAGATTTTTCTTTGTATTTTGATTATTTGAGAGCTAAAAGCTAATTATTCAGTTTTATTCTCTATTTAATCGCTTATATTAATTTGATAAAATTTATACAATTATAATGATAAAATTTTGGACACTTGTTTTGAGGAATCATTAAATTAAAATAATTTTTCAACTGAAACTCTTAGTAGAATTTTAATTAAATCCTTGAAGTAGAATTTTAGTTAAATCCTTGTATGTTGGAATTTACTTCAATTCTGATGGCATAAATATATCTTTTTTAATTCGTAGATACTAATTTATTAAAAAATTAAATAAATAAGTATAAAATAATTAAGTTTCAGCGTTTTTTTTTTTTTTTTTTTTTTTTGGTGGAACACATTTTTTTTCTCCTCGGCTATTGATCACAATAGTCAAATTTCATTCCCATGTAATTCGGCTTAGTAGAATTCTGAAATATTCCGTTGCGGGTATTTAAGGGCACACATGTTTGCGAGTATTAAAGGTGTTTCTGAGGATAATTTATGTGCTATGAACAAATATTTATTAGGAACCTAAACCAGGGGTAATACTAAATATCAATCATGTAAATCTTTTATTGGCGACATATAATTATTCATGAGTTACGTAACAAAGAACAAACATTTTGAATAAGTAATAAAAATTTGAGCAATATTTAACATTTAATTCTAAGCATTTTTGATTCTAAACTTGATGTAAAATTCTTCTCAAGCTGATGCTTTAATCATATTTTTCTTTGTCAAAATATTACTTATTTGCAGACCGTCAATCTTTTATGGTTTTTACTTTTCATACAGTACAGAAATAAATGACAAGTTATTCTAAGCAATCCATCACAATTAATTATTTTTATCCATTTTTGGACACCTTTAAAAATCAAATTGAAAAATTGGATTCTCTGGTGGCGCCATCTATCGGAGGATTTAAAAAGAGCAAGGACGTACTTTGTAGTGCTCTGATTAAAACTAAAGACGCTCTCTATTGACTTGAATTCGCATTGCTAAGGCACAATCTTGTCTTGTCCAAGTGTCATAAGTAGCAACAACATAAAAATCAGATTTATTTTTTATGGTGTCGTGTAGTAAACCAGCCAGAACAATGGCTGTCAGAAAATCGGGACGTTCTGGCAAGAAAACGAACAATATAATTATTTTAGCCTTTTATTCATTAACTTTTTATTCATTTCTAGGCATGGGATGTCATGAAAGGGAGGCCACAACCTGTTGATGCCAAAGGATATGTCGATTCTAAGCAGCGACTGAGAGCTGCGCTCAGGAATATAAAAACTATCGAAGAAGTTGCGAATATTAATGGTTTTAGGAAATACCGCTTCACAGGTACAGTTAACTAGTTGGGTTAAGCATTGGAATTACTGAAATCTAAAAATATACGTGTAACCTTTTTTTGGAGCAACGAACCCACATGATAAAATATAGTAATGCATTTTTTCATTAGGGAGAACTAAATTTAAATTCTAAATAATAGCATAAAATTTAATTAAATATAGTAAGTTTTATTATCAACTAGAATTTTCTTTGCAAGTAAATAGTTGTTATGCATTTAGAACCTTCTGAAATTTTAGTAATCTGGATTATTTTCAGAAAGATTGTTATTAGCTGTATTTTCTCTATGCCTTTTCTAGCACCACTTTTCTATTTAACATATTTTTTAGATTTACCTCTGTGCAAATAAGAATATTTTATATAATTAGTGTTATATAATTGGTGTCACACATGTTAAGAAAAACTGCTTTTCAAAAAGATCGGTAAATTAGTAAACACTAAAGCAAACAACAAAATGAATAGTCTTAAAAATTTTCCATTATTCAGAATGAATTCTTTAAACAAATTTTTTTCGGCTTGACTTGGCTTCGACGAGCTTTTGCAATCAGTTTGTTAAGAGTTTTCCTAAAAGTAGAAAATAGTTTTTAACAATGTAATGGTGCACATATACTGCTTGTTCTTGTAAGTCTGCAGAAAAAACACACACATAATATATATATTCGTTTTTCCTATCCTGTAATTAGCACTTTTTTACTATAAATAACCCCTTTTATCAAATATGATTATGGAATTTTGAGCTGACCGTTAATGTTATCTCGCACCACTATTTTTAACGAATCACTGATCAGTATGCTGTACCCTTCTGAGGGGAATTGAGTTTTCTCAGGAAATTTTTTGGTTGAGCTCTTCTTCCGAAAAAATGTGCTACAGATGTCATAGTGGGTCTTCACACCTTGAAAACACGATAAACTTATTCCTGTAATAATAAAATTAATTTTAAAAATGTAACTCTTAATAATAAATCCTAATTGCAAATTATTTATATATATATATATATAATTGGCACAGGTGCAGTATAATCCATGATTCCAAATTCTGAATTTTTTGGTGATGAAGAAATGTTGACAAGATGATGTATCGTGACGTACGCGATGACGTAAATACTAGGGTTACCGAAATAAGATTTTTTGCATAATTCTTATAGGTTTCCATATGTATGACATAATAAAAACGAGGCAGCCAGTTACATAAGAAAATCCGCCAACAAATCGCCTATCTTAGGATTTGGCATCATGATATGGCAACCTGTGCCAATTAGTTAATTTAAAAATACGATCTATTAATTTATGCATATTTTTTTTCAGATCTTGATGAAATCAATGAACTACCGATAAATACAAACAGAAAAAAGGAATCCTCAAAACATACGAATGAAACTTCGCAAACCGTTAATGCTAACTTGATGAACGACGATACAGTATACTTACCACCAGAGTTAAATGAATTAGTGAAGATGACAGATTCTCTTAATGTAAATATTTGGTCAGGAACCCGAGTCTTAAGACCAAGAAAAAATAAAGTAAATTTTTATAAATTTGCTTACGATTCCGACGACACAGAAGAAAAGCCGAAACGAAATAGAACCAGGAAGAATCAACAAGCACTAAAACAAGTTAACAAAAAAAGAAAAATCGCAGATTTTGATGGAGAAACGAATTTTGATCAGAAAGTGCAGGAGCCACTTAAAAATACAAGACGCACAAAGAGAAAATACAAAAAAAGAAAAGGTTATGCTACAAAATCTGCAAGATCTAATGAAAGCAATATGCCCGAAAAGAAAAAGACAAGAAAAAGAATTGAAAGCTACCAGGAATTTACTTTTCAGAATTCTAATTCAGTCCCCAATATTGCACGTAATGGTGTAATATATAAAGGTGATACAGATTATATGCCGCAATCATTTATGCAAATGGAGGATTTAATATACGATGTTAATTCTGTAAGTGATAATAAATTTCAAAATTGGGCAAATTATAACCAGCAATTTGTTTTGCAGAATAATTCGGTGTACGATATTAATACTAAAAACGACAATGCTATGTATCAAAATACAATGAATAATTGTTCTGAGGAAAATAATAATTGTGGATTGCAAAATGCAATGCATGCTGCGGAGGCGGAAATAATTCCTAACGATCATCAGCCAAAACGGTCTAGAAATTGGTATTCAGTTACACTCGAAAATGATTTAATTTCTGACGAACTAGAAGGGGAAAATAATTTACGCAATAAATTTCTACAACATAAAGAAAATGAAATTAATGAATTTATACCAAACAAGAAAACGACACAGAAAGTTAGGAAACCCAGAATTAAAAAGGAAAAAAATGCGACAACAGTAAAAAAAGAATGTGAAAAGGAAAAGTTACTTCAACAGAACCATGCCGAATCAACAGTTTTGGTAAATTTTTTTTAACATTATTTAAATGCAATATTGCCAACTTGTCTTGTAGTCAGCGTGCCTCATAGTGATAGTGAGGGCCTGGATTCAAATCTCAGTTCAGGCATGGATGTACTTTCTCTCTCTCTCTATCCTGACTTTGTCGTTTCTTTGTGTGAATGAGGTGTGAATGGTTGCCTAGAGCCTATATATAAATAGTCCATTAATGTTTACTTCAAACTAAATCGTAAATTTAGCTGCTTAGAAACGTTATTTAAACTTATATTAATTAATGAAAACTTAATTTTGTGTGTTTTTTATCTATGATTCCATTAATCAAATTGTTAAGAATATAGCTATATATATTTTGTAAGTTATTCTCTTAAGAAATATCTTTGAACCAATTTTATCTTCAGTACGTGTATTAGACTTTTCATTACAAAATTTTGATATATCCCAAAGTTATTATTTTTGTTTCTATGCTTTGAAAAATATTTTTAAGGAGTAAAATTTTTGTTTTTCAAGGTTTCAGAATTTTTGTCTAATATTTCAATTTTTCCTCGTATCCATTAATTATTATTATTATTTTTATTTTTAGAAATTAAAAAATAAGCCTTTGAAATTCGGTTGCTTTGCGTTATGAGGCGTGGCATTTATGTAAACACTTAAAGATAAGGGGTAAATTATTCATTTACTTTTTGTTGACCAGAAAAAAGAACATGTAAGAACCATGCTTAAGAGAGTAGGAACCAATAAATAAATACAGAAAATCCAAATTCCTAGTGATTCGAAAATCCAAAATCATTATGTGTTTCCGATAACTAATAGTTCCCACGTGTACAGTAAAATAAATAATTCATACGTTTTTACTGGATCTTTAATTCATTGTGCCTTATATAATCCGATTGAAATATTTAAGTTTCAGATTATGATTATTGATTGCTATGAGTCACGTTTTACAGGAACCAAAATATATGCTACACATCAGATTAATGTTGATAGAGAGAGAAAATTACAAGAAATAGTAATAAGAATCGTCACCTTAATTTCATTTTACTCTGTTTTGACAAGCTTTCCCTTATCCAATATTCTATGTGACATGCTAAAAAAAAAAAAATTTATTATATTTTTCAATTAATCTTTATTGAATTTTGCAAAAAATTAAAGCAAATAATGTGTGGTAACAGATTTAAAACGATAGGGATAATGAAATATATATATATTGGTGTGTTTAAACATATTTCACTATGCAAATGACAGAAAAGTTAAAATTGAATACTGCGATATAAATTTGATCTTGTGTTCATCACAAGATAATTGTAATTCTAAACTATTGTTTATAACTCCTCAGACACAAAAAATCCATGTCTATATATCGTACTTGATTTTCAACCGTATTCGATTAACGTGCCCCAGCCACTAGAAGCGAACACGATAGATCTTCGGTTAGGTGGGGATTCCAACTCACTACCTTCTGAAAGCCAGAACGTATGTATTAACCAACTAGGACACCAAAAGCCGCGATATTTTCCCTCATTTTAAGTGCATTTCCTCGATAGGCTTTTACCATAAAGTGCTTCCTTTACCTGGTTTTATAATTCTTAAGTTCCTAATTTTTTTTTCCACTTAATAAATAATTTTTATAGGATTGTTTATATAAAAATATGTGAAAATGTCACCTTCTCGCGTTTTATTCATATAAATAAAACAGAAAGCTATTATGAATCCTTAACATTTCGGCCGTTCAAATATTTACGATGATTTTTATACTTTTCCATTTTTTTTATAGGAAAACTGTATTGATACTTCAAATGATGATAATTTTCGAGCACATTGCACTGACCAAAGATTAATGGTAAGAAAAGTCATTAATTTAAAAATTAATAAATTACTAAACAAATATATTTGTAACTTCAGCCTCTCAAAAGTGTAACAAATTAAGCAATTGCTTTTCAAAAACTATTTTTTTTTCTGTTTTCCAGACTCTATATATATTACTGTAATTTAAATGTAATTTTTAATTGTTTTTTTTAAATCAATTTTAAACAACCTGTTTCAATGTAGAAATTAACTTCGTAAAATTTTATTGCAGGATTATGAACGTATGTTTGAAAGTAATAGTCAAGATCCATTTTTTCAGGTAAAAAAAAAAAAATTTTTTTTATAGTTTCTTTGTATTTTTTAAGGAATGCTAAATGTTTCTAGTGACATACAAAAGCTTCTAATAGAATACCTAAACCTTGAAAATAATAATAAACATTTTTTATATTTGAAACGGAAACACCTAAATAAACATCATGCTAACTGTTTTGATGCAATGAATATGGAGATTATTTGATGCTTTGAATATGGAGATCATAACAATATATATGTATTTTTCCAATGCCAGATTGTAGACAGTTACACAACTGCAACAGAGTCTATTAATCTATTGTTCCCTGATACCAAGGAACCGCCCAGACACAGCGACCTCTTTGCCGCCGGGGCGTTGCCCCGGGTGCACCACAGGGGTAGGCCACCATCGCACACTCACACATGCCATAGGGACCCGTTTATAGGGTAGGCATCATTCATATTTCATTCACACACACAAGGAAAGGACAAAAACAGGATAGAGAGAAAGTACCTCGGTATAGTATCTCGGTTCAGGCATGAACCGAGATTCGAACCCAGGACCTTCCTATCCGTAGTCAGGCACGCTGACCACTAGACAAATTGGCCTGCACTATATATATACATATATATATATATATATATATATATATATATATATATATATATATATATATATATATATATATATATATATATATATATATATAATTGTAATACAAAAATAATATTGATGATTAATCATATATCATCAGTATTGCTATACAAAATGACGTCATTGAAACAAATTAAGAGTATGAAAATTTAATTTTTAGTTCATTTTCATAAAATGTTATCAAAGAAAATATCTAAAACTTATATTTTGCGCTATTCTACTATATTTCCAATAAGTATTTAAGGATATAATAAGTATTTCTTGCATAATTGTGATGTATATGAAAAATTTTTTTTCACTAACATGTAAGTATATTATATGCATGTGCGCTCATGTAATACATTAGCATTACTTATACATTTAATTTAAGGTAACATAATAAATGTAATATTTATTTATTGTAGCTTCAAGATGTGAACTTAGATAGTTTGCCTCTTTTCGATGAAAAGGTAATGAAAATTAAATATTTATATTGCTTTTTTAAGCAATTTTTTCATTAAAGTTTTAATATAAGAAATACTAGAGTTATAAAATTCAGTTTCAATGTAAGAAATGAAATTTTAATTTTTTTATACATATTATATGCAATTTTTAAATAATTTAAGTTCTTGATTGATAAATCTAGTTTTCAATAATATTATTTACAAAATTACAATCTGTTCCTTTAAAAAGAATTTTTTTCATTAAAATTGTCAAATTAGCTTGATGCTGATAATGAATACTTGCGATTATGGGATGCAAACTTATTTGTGTTTCAATATGATTTCTATTTACCGTGAAGGAAACGCTGCACCAGTATGCTTCTCTGTCCCTGA
Organism: Latrodectus elegans; assembly: GCA_030067965.1. Classification (NCBI taxonomy): domain Eukaryota; kingdom Metazoa; phylum Arthropoda; class Arachnida; order Araneae; family Theridiidae; genus Latrodectus; species Latrodectus elegans. Next base: position 16,178,420 of record CM057821.1, on the reverse strand, counting down.
GCTCCAGTAGCTTCACCGTGAAGATCAGCAAAGTGAAGCATCATATGCCATGCCGCGGACAGTGATTGGGAGGGTGACCACGTACCACGTACTCTCCCTCACTGGGCTGCAGCTGGAGCTCCATGAATAGGGGACATGTCCACTTTAATATGTGTGTCGTGCCGCTTGGTGTACCGTGGATGTGAAGAGGAGGGTGCCAGCTCGGATGTGAACACGTCACCTGATCGTGGTTCAAAATGACGAGGCACTTGGTGATGGGCGAGCATTTCAAACCCTTTAACCAAAACCATTGCTATGTTTGTATGTACCTATCCTTGAGACCATAAATGAAATGATGGTTTTTATTTAAAATAAATTGAATACCACAATTTTAGATTACCCATTATATTGATAAATGTTTGTAAGAATCTTATAAAGATATTATTGCTTATGAGAGAAATTTTTTTTACTGATTTTAACATTTGTCTATCCTTGATATTGATGGATGTTATGTTGCGTAACCTAGACAAACTCTAGCTGATCTTTAATATTCCTTCCATGATTTTTTTATACTCTAGCTGATCTTTAATATTCCTTCCATGATTTTTTTATACTCTAGCTGATCTTTAATATTCCTTCCATGATTTTTTTATACTCTAGCTGATCTTTAATAATCCTTCCATGATTTTTTTTTTATACTCTAGCTGATCTTTAATATTCCTTCCATTTTTTACAGGATAGAACAATTATTAATCATTGGCATCCATTCGACGAGGATATCTTTGTAAGTTTTAAGCTTTTTATTTTATAAGAAAGTCTTGAAAATATTTGTGAAAATAATAATCATGGATTTTTATAATGATGATGTAATAAAAAATCGAACTTTCAAAAACTATTTTTCATTGCTATATTTATTGTTTTAGGCCGAATATCAAATATTTAAAACTGAACAAAACCTTGAAGAACCGAAATCAAAGGTATAAAATTTTTATTTCATTTTTCTAAAGTGTTGTAAATTTGTTGAGAGATTGCATGTCTTTGAGAAAGTTTTTAATTTATTTTTATTGTGTAAACATTTATAAATATTTTGGTTTAAATTTTACGATTTTTTAAATAAAATTAGATAAAGAGTATATATTGATATTTTTACCTAGAATTAATTTCAAAATTTAATTATTTAAAAATATATATTATTTATGTTTCATCAATTATTCGAATCATAGATATGTAATTTTTGAAAACGTAGAACTCTTTCAATTAAAATAATTTACAAATTTTTTAACTGGGTTGATTGATTGGTTGTAGTAATAAAAATCTCTAAAAATGAGTATTAATTTATAAATCACAGCGAAAAGACAAATAACTACTTCATTGGAAAAATACACACACATTTTTAAAGATTGAAATAAAAATTTTAGAAACATATATAATATTGTGTTGTTACGTGTAGAATTTTAATAGCAATGATTTTTCAATAATTCAGAAATTGCCGAATACTGCTGCCAAAGTAATTTTGTTTATTTTTTAGTCGCCTTTCTAAGTTAATTTTCTAATTACAACCATATGATTTTTATTCCCCATTTGAATTGCAAAATTTTCTAATTAATGAAATGAAGTCAATAATTTTCATAATTTATTGACTAAGATCTGTTTAACATTTAGAAGACATAAGTAAATAAAAATTTATCGTTTTCATGAAAACATTCTTTAAGAAATGAATAACTTTGTATAATGAATACATTTCTCTTTAGTAAGTTTCTAATATTCAAATGATATTTAAATCTTTAAATTTACCGTAATCTAAAATCTTAAACTTTTTTAACTAATATATAAATAGATTTTACTGATTTTTTCATTCATTATCAAAATTGCTCATAATACGTTTTCGTAACGAAAAATACGCGAATAGATCAAACTATTTTATTTTATCAGAATCTGATTGAGCTACCTGATGTAAAAATTTATCAATACCACCTGTTAAACACAGTCAATTAAATTATAAAACAAAACTACAAATTATATATATGTTGTCATTCAAATATATCTTTTATAAAATAATCAATATTGTTTTCTTCAAGAAAACTTGTAACATAATTGAGAAAACGCATGATTGCCTTTAAGATAATAATAAAATTGATTTTCAATTTAAAACATTTCCTTTTAAAGACAAATAATCTTGATTGTTTTTAAATTAATTTTGCACAATTTAAACACGCATACATAATTTTTTTCAAAAGCATATGGTTGATTAAAACTGAATCGAAACTAATTGATTAATTCTGTTTTACCTAAAAGTTTAGTTTTCTCTAACTGTATGATTATTACAGTAAAACTTAAAATATGAATAATTAAACATTTTTACCAACCAGTAATTATTATGATAATAAATAAAACTTAAAACATGAATGAGAAGTGAATGTTTTTCTTTGCATGAAATGTACAAATGTAACGAATTTTTGTACTAATCTGCACAAAATTATTTTTTTATATCCATAGAACACTGAAGTTATCGTGAAAAACGAACCGCAAAGCACTTTAGAAGCAAATAATCTTTATCAGTCTAATTGTCAAACAGAATTTCCATTGCAGGTAATTTTGGAATAAATTTTATTAAAAGGTATAAATTACGAAATTAACGGTAATATTATGGGCAATAAATTATATGTAATTTTTTAAGGATTAAGTGTTATCAATATCATCAAAAAACAATAGTAGAAAAATGTATATAAAATATTATGTATAACTATAATTCATAAAGATCAATAAATATAAGAGAATTTTTAAAAAAAAAAAAAAATCACTTTTAACTGAAGTTTCGGTTAAAACGTGAGAAAAGAAGATCTACGCATTTTAACACAAAATGTAACAAAATTTTAACACAACAAAATAGATATTAAATTCTTATGTATAATTCTGAACTAAAAAGAAAATAATATCAATGAAAGAAACCAGTACTCATAATAGTTCATTTCTCTGTTATACAAAATAAGAAAAAATCTCAAAGAATGAAAAAGAAATCAACTTCCGACTGAAATTTCTGATTAACTTTTTAGTGCCTAAAGTTTGAAATTTGATATTGGATATTTAAATAGAACTCTCCACATATATCTGGTTTGTTTTTAATATTTGGCTGTAAGTACCTTACCATTGCATAATGTTCTTCTGGTTAAAAATTAAAATATAAACACAGCAATCAAAATTGTACGAATTTAAGAGGCTTAAAAAATATCAAGCTTCTAGGGTTAAATGAGAAACCACGGATGTTCTACTTTTTAACACAAAAAAAAAAGCGTTTATGTATTATAAAATAATGTAACTATCTATCTCTAGAAACGGATATTTTGCAATATAAAATGAAGCCTCATATATTAGATGAACAGAATACAAATTAAATTAAATGTAGAATGTTTGAAATTTCTCTTTAATTATGAGGCTAAAGTTTTTAGTTTTGCTATTCTGTAGATAATTTTATTTGTACAACTTTATGTTGTATGAAATATCGTCTCCGACGAACTTTTTTTAATTTACGAACTATTCAATTATTTCTTACGAATTCGTGAAAACGAGCATCTACAGTACACATATTTTTTAAATTTCAAGAAAATGGATAAATGATTTGTTTATACACAAGACTATATACATTCATGTAAAAAATATATTTAATTACTCTTTAAGCATTTTTTTAATTTTAGAAGAAGTGATATTTTTTTAGTCTTTATTAACTAAATTTATATAAAATTCCATAGATACGAATATTTTTTATCTTACAATGGTCATTTATCCACACCAGAATAAATTAGACCAGAACTTATTGTTTAAGGTAAATTCTTAACCTCTAACATTCAAGCTTAAAATGGGAATCAAACCTACAAACTTTGAACCAAAGACTAGTGAACTTTTTATTCAGCTACTAGTTTAGTCATATGTAAGTGAATATATCTGAATCCTATTTATGTCTTGTTTCCCTAGAAAAAACTTTTTTGTAAATGAAAGGAAAAAAAATTGTTATATAAATATAATGAACTATTATTTCCATCACTTATATTCTTAAATATTTACTACACTGGAAAATGAAAGTGCTGCTAATCTGAAGTCATCATCTTACACAAATTCAAACAATTATTTTTTTTTTCAATTAATCAGGGCACTCTGACAAACTGGCGTACTTTTACAGAAAAACAATTTGAATTTGGAATCGATATGTCTTGAGGGTGAATGATTGTTGTTGATGATCTCGGGATTATCTTAGCAGAGCTAGACAATTCCCATGAATCCCAAAATAGGACAATGGTGAATTATTGGAAATAATAACCATGTATAACTAAGTTAATCATATTAAATATACTTTAATTGTATTAAATTTGAAAATTAATTTCGTATTTTAAAACTTATTGGTATTTATCAGTTTTATTGACGGTCAAATCACAAATTTGTAGGCTAACATTGTTATAAGCCTTTGAATCTTATTTGAATATATTAAGTTGTTCGGAAAGTCATTTCATTTTTTATGAAAATGAAATGTGCAGCGAATAAATATTGTATTGTATTTATTGCACATTGTTTATTCTAGTTCAATTGATTTTACTATCTTTCTGGTAGTACCACGATTCCACAATCATAATGTGGTTGGTTTTTACCAGTAACAAGCTGATCCATGTAGGAAAAACGAAATTACTTTCCGAACAACCTAATATTTATTTTTTATAATATTTAATAAGTAAGGAATTTTTGAAATCATTTTCCGCATAGGACTCTAAACCACAAATAAAGAAAGAAAAGCTGTGCTCAAGTTCCACTAGTACTAATTCACCACCAAACTCTGATCCATTTCATCAAATTCAACCATTTCGCACTGATTCGAATAACTCACACTTTTTGAATGCATAAAAATGGAATACACAAATATGGAATACACAAAATATGGAATCCGAACGTCATGTAATTGAAATTTAATAAAATGAAAGTATAAATGATGTGACAATTACTAACATATTTCGTATATCTGTAATCAATGTCACTTTTTCTCAGACTTAAATTTGCTATAACATTAAGCTAATCTGCATGCTTGTTATTCAGGCATGTATCATACTGACTACTTTATTTAATTAGTATGAAATAATATCTACTAAGTATTAATTGCTTAGATATTTTACTCCACAATAACAGTAAATATAGGTGTTTTTTTACTAAATTATTTAAGTATCTCCTTTTTTTTTATTGAATCGACAGCCCCTTGTGGACCAATGCCTTCTTCAAATTCTTCTTCCATTCTGATCTTGCTTTGGAAATAGACCTCCAGTTTTTGGCCTATATAATTCCAAACTCGTCGTGGGCAAAGTGACAAAACATTCCAGTATCTAATATCCAAATAAGTTCACATTATTATAAACAGGATATTTTAAAAGGCTTAAACTTTAACAGTAGATTTCAAGTGCCATAAGAGTGGTGATCACAAAGCAACCATTCAAGATTTTTCTAATTGCTCATTAAGAAAATATTCTGGTTTGGAGAACCTTTTATTTATTTAATTGAATTCAATTACGACTACAATCACTATTAAAGTTTAATCTGTGGAATTTAAATGTCTAATACATTTATATTTTTCTCTTCTTATTTTGATTCGGTTTGTCATATGTATTAGACATTTAAATTTCATAGATTAAACTTTAATAGTGATTGAAGCTGTAATTGAATTCAATTTAATAAATAGAAGGTTCTCCAAACCAGAGTATCTTCTCAATAAATAATTAGGGAAAATTTTGAATGGGTGCTTTGTGGTCACCGCTTTTATGACTTTTGAAATCTATTGAGAAAGCGTAAGCATTTTGAGGTATCTTGTTTATAGTAACGTGAACTTATTTAATTCTAATTTTTCTGTGAATTATATAGATATATATATTCCAATTCTTACAAATTAAAAACTAGAAAAATTGGTTGATTGAATGAAATTTAAACAAAATCTTCAAAATATTACTTAAAATATTTTTTTATATTTACAATAACCCTAAATTTAATAGCTAAATACTTTTGCATTTGCATTTAAAAAACTTTCTTAGACAACTTTTTTGGACATAAGACATATAAAAACTTTTTTAGACATATTAAAAATTATTTTTTGTTGCATTAAGTAAAATTCATTCTTTTTTCAGCTTTTATACATGGTTACAGTTTATATAATTAATGCAAAAATATTTTTTATACAGAACACTCAAATAAATCGAACATTGTCTACAAATCTTCTCCCAAGTTCAGATCTATTTCAACAAGGTGGAAGTCTTAATCCAGAAGAACAGAATAACTCATATCCATATGATACAAGGAATTCATTGGTTGAATCATTATATCAGGTATATATGTATAATTTATTAATTTTTTTTTCTTTGCAAATTTCCCACAATTTTGAGAATATTTTTTATTTTTTTTCTCAAGGGTCTAGAACCAAAAAAGGAAGAAGAGTCAACAACTCATTATTTAAATTTAGACTTCCCTTCTCGCCAAACAGAGACTCAAAGCAACGCAAATGTTTCACTTTCAGCACCTACATATAGGGTGAGAAATATATTTTGAATCATAAAATTTAAAAACTATTATATTTTTAAATAAAGATTTATTATTATAATTTTGTTTTGAAATTTTAACTCACAAAATATATGTGTAGGATAACATATCTATTGTGTACTCAGTAAGTGAAAAACAAACTGAAATACACATTTAAATTTTCATTAGAAGGATATTGTGGATATGATAAATATTTTTTGTGCCTCTTTTTGTAGCTTCTTATCATATCATCCAGAATAAAAATTAATTTGAAATTGTCAATGTATCTTTCATATAATAATTACATTTATTTTTCATAATTGATGTCATTAGTCATTGCTTGGTGTGAATCTTATTTCCAACAGTTGCAATGAAAAAAAAATAGAGTTATACAATTATAAAATTTTACTTCTGGCTGTCAGAAAAGTTTATGAACTTGTAAAATTATATAATTAGTTGTTTTTAAAATATTACACATTGCTTATAAATAATACTGTTAAATAACTTAGTAAGACAATAGTATTAAAAGCACACACAAAATTTATTCAATCTTTAAAATAAAGGGTTATATGTATTTTCAGGATGACTACTCTGATTTATTGGATCCTATATATGGAGAGGTGAGAGACAATTATTTTGAATAATAAAATTTAAAAATTAAATTTTTAAATAAAGATGTGTTCTATATTTTTTCTTCAAGATTTGTAACTTATGAAATATGAAGGGTAATATTACTTATATTATGCACTCAATATGTGAAAAATAAAATTAAATAGAAATTTGAAATTTCACCTTGGTAGGGAATCGTGTAATTCAAAGGATATTGTGAGCATGAACTATTTTTTGTGCTTATTAAATGGCATTAGAATCAGGCTGTGTCGAGTATAAATCTTGCTACTTTCTAGTAACAAAAACAATGCCATAACTCACCAGGCTAAAATTAATATTGGTTCTTATAACTGAAAATTCATATAAATCTGATCGTTCTAATGATTTTCAAATTGGTACTGCAATTAGTAAATTTATCATTCATTTTAAAAACAATTTGGATAAAAAAATAACAAAATTTTCTACTTAATTCTTACCGAATAATTCATTTTGAGACGGAACAGATTGTAAAATTTTTATTAATCAATAATTGGATTCAAACTTTAGATTCATAATTGTGAAATGATTTTTTAAAGCTTATCATGTTATAAAAATCAAAAATTGAAAATCAATTTTAAATTGTAAATGCATTTTATTAATAATTGCATTTTTTAAAATTTTTCATAATTGATGTAATTAGTCGTTGCTTGTTGATGAATCTTATTCCAACCAAGTGTTAATGAAAATAATAGAGTTTTACAAATATAACATGTCTACTTATCAGAAAAATATATAAACTTGAAGAATCATGTAACAGTTTTAAGAATATTATTTTGTTTTAAATAAGTATTGTCAAATAACTGAATACGATAAAAAAATATTAAAATTTAAAGTACAAATGTATTGAATATTTAAAATAAAGGATTAAATATATTTTCAGAGTGACTTCTCAGATTTATTCCTGCCTACGTATGAAGAGGTGAGATAAATTTATATTTTGAATCACAAAATTTAAAAACAAATTTTTATATAAAGATCTGTGTGTGTTATTATAATTTTTCTTTGAGATTTGTAACTTATTAAATATGTAGGATGAAATTAATGATTATATGTACTCAACATGCAAAAAAATAAACTCAAATACAAATTTGAAATTTCTTTTATTTAATTTAAAAAATATTGTGACCATGGCTATTTTTTGTGCTAATTAAGGAACATTAGAATCACGCTGTGTTGGGCGTAAAACTAGCTACCTTCTGATAACAAAAGCAATGCTATAACTCACTAGACCACTAGTCCCAGGATTAATGTTCTCAATAATAACTGAAAATTAATTTATAAATCTCATACAACTTATATAATTATCAAATTGGATATGTGGTTAGTGAATTTATCATTCATTTAAAAAAACAATTTATGTAAATAGCAAATATGCTATTTAATTTTTACTGGATAATTCAATTTGTGATGGAATAGTTTGTGAAAAATTTAGAAATCAATTTGTAATTGCCTTCAAATTTTAGATTCATGATTGGGAAATGATTTTGTTTGATCATGTTAAAAAGAATAAAAATCAAAAATTCATTTAAAATTGTATAAATGTATTTTTCTAAATAATAATCTTAATTGCACTTATTTTTATAATTGATGCAAGTAGTCAAAGCTTGTTAGTAAATCGTTTTCCCAACAAATTTCTGTGAAAGAAAATGAAGTTTTACAAACATAGCATTTAGCTTCAGTTTATCAGAAAAATGTATGAACTTGGAAAATTATGCAGGAATTTTAATAATATTCCAGTTTTCGGTATAACTCCTGTAATTCAAAAATAAACTTCTTAAGAGCCCTTGAAACTTCTGGAATTTTGCCTGCAATTCTTTTTATAGTTATGATTCTAACTTAAAAAATATTAGATTTTGCAATTATTTATTTATATTACTCACAAATAATTGAAAAATGTTACATATACATAATTATATGCATATTTAATTAAGAAAAATATTTTAAATAAAATAAATTATTTAACATGAATGTTGTTACCCCTTAAAATTTTTTGACTCCTGGAAAACTCCTGAAAGCCCTAGAATTTGAGTCTTGGAAATCTATACAAACCCTGATATTACATGGTTTGAAATAAATATTGGTTTTTGTATCCAATTGTCAAATAGCTGAATAAGATAAAAATGTTAAAATTACTGAGTTATAAAAAACAAAATGTACTGAGTTATAAAATAAATGATAATGTCTTTTTTTAGGATGAATACACAAATGTATGGGAAAATGTATTATGGTACTAGGTAAGTTATAAATTATCATTTTAATTACTGCATTGCCATATACAAATAGAATTGTAATCCATTCAATAACTTCAAAGAGAAATATTTATATACATATATAAGAAAATTAGCTTAAGAATCAAAAAACTTTTATTAATTTTGAGTAATTCAATAATATTATCCAATAGTTTGCACATTTATAATTTATCTTCTGGTAAATTCAAAATTTCCATTTAAATAAAGAAAGTCAGAAATTTCTAAAGTTTAGAGATTAATTTACTAAGTATAAAAAAGTTAATCTTATATGAAAATCACTATAATAAATTAGTTTGTTACTAAAGAAACATTTGCATACACTAGGTAATTAAACTGTGTCCTATGTTTTAAAGTAGATTTTGAAGTATTACAAGCAGAGAAACCTAAAATAGATGTTGAATCCTACGTCAAGGGTATTAAAGCCATCAGATTTCACACTTTTGGCTTATCACTGTATGCCAGTTTAGCAAAACATAGAAATGATTTATGCATAAAAAATCACAATGAATTATATTTTATATATGATTACGATACAACTGTATTTTTATAAAAAATTGTGACAAAATTAATGGGCCGTGGTAGCCTAGTGGTTAGGGTATCGGTTTTCCATAAGGAGGATGGGGTTCGATTCCCAATGCCGCCAAAGACTCACCCAGTACATGCGATATACGTGCTCTTTAAATCTGTGGAATTGAAAGTCCTTAGGTCGGTCGTTGAGCAGTTACCATGGCTGCAATGTTCTGGAGGAAATTTCCTCCCCCTTCAGATCAATGTCAAAACTGAGAGAGGGGTATTCTCTGGTGCTGCCATATATCGGAGGATTTGTAGAGCAAAGTCGTACTTTCATATTCGTGGTGCTCTGATTAATACGAAAAACGCACGTTACTAACTTAAACTCGCATAGCGAGCTTGACTTGTCCAAGTGTCTTAAGTAACAACAACAAAGTTAAATATTCTACCACATGTTCTTATGTTTTTAATATAATGAATATACTTCTGCATGAAGTGTCTTTGATTGAATACTCCAAGAAAAGCTGATAAAAAAAATTGCGATTCCCAGTCACTTTAAGAAAATGCTCAATAACACTCTCCATTAAAAATAATTAAAACGAAACAAAAATAATTAAAGGGAGGAAAATTTGTGAATGAATGTCAATTTAGAACTTGATCTAATGACAATTTAAAAGGTATTCATGAATACATATCACTTCATTTTATTTTTAAGTGATATCACAAAAATAAAAGCTGTGTATAAGCTTTGAATAATAATAATAAAAATATTTTTATTTTTAAAAGTGATATCACAAAAGCAAAAGCTGTATAAGCTTTGAGAAATAATAATGATAATACAAAATATTTTGCTTAGGTTGAAAAGTAATTAAGCCAATATCTTTGGATAACATTAATTCTTTAAATGGAAAAAAGTCCTACATTTTAATATCGCAATCGCTGATAAACGTCCTTGCTTTTGCGTTCTGCATGCAATTTCTTGTGTAATATGGTTGAAATTTTTCCATTTCATCTCCTTTATGTCATGTGAATAAAGTCTCCTAATCTAGGTTATTAAAAAGAATTATAACTGTCTTAGACAACATTTTTTATGTACAGTTGAAGCTACAATTTTTTACTTTAGAAGATAACTGAAATAAATACATGCATTTAAATAGTCAAATATAAAATCAAAATAAACTAGAATATAAAGTGCATGAGAGCCAGAGTTAAAATATTAAGATTTTTAGCCTTTAAAAAAAATTTTTATACATACATACTAAACTACAGTATATGTTCATAAAAAAAATTTCCAGGGTAGGTGTTTGTTTGATTGTGTGGTGCGAGGCTCAAAAATTCCCATGGTGATAGCAAACAATTGTTAAATATATATATAATTATGTTAGCAAAAAATTTCATCTTAAATTATTTATACATGCAATTGGAAGTCTTAAGCCTATTTGTTTAAGAAGAAATTTTAAATAAATGGTAAATTTTTAAAAAAGGTCTTATGAAATGGATATTAAGTTAAAAAGAGATGAAGCCTAAAAGAGAATTGATAATTAAATATATAAATGTCTAAATATGTTTAGATTTATATGTGAAAATGATTATTAAGATAATACATCATTCAGAAATATAAATATCTTAAATTATAAATATTCTTAGACATAGCTAATTCCAATTTTTAATACTTTATTTTTATTGCTAATATAAATTAGGTAAATATTACTAAAGTGTATTGCAAAAATAATTTAATATAAAATAGTTCTATTGTATGAAGTTAAAAATATATCTTTAAGAAATCAAAAGCATGATAATGTAACCAAGGATTTTAAATTATTTTTACAATTAGTTGAAGTAAAACAAGCATTTTTTTTAAAAATTTAACTTCTCCATAAATTTTGTTTACAGTATTATTAAAATATTTATTTTTAAATGCATATATATATATATATATATATATATATATATATATATATATATATATATATATATACATGTATATGTATATATATATACATGTATATATATAGTGTCAGTATATTAAAATAACATATAATATTTATTTTACAGGATCTGATAATGAGAAAATCGGAGCAAATAACTGTTTAATTGTGAACTTGGCAAAATTGGAGGGAGGAAAGGTCATCCAGATTAAGTGTATGTTCATTATCGAGTTTATAGAAGTAATTTTGGGAAAAACTGATAATTGTAATTTGCGTGCATTCATATTTAATAATAAAAAAATTTCATTATTAAATATGAATGCATGCAAAATAATTTCATAATGAAAATTTTTTATTAAATAAAAAAATTTACTTATTTGAGTAATAAGGATATTTTAAGATCATATGTACCACTTGTTCTATTTATATGGACTTAGCTAAACTTAAAGCTACAATTTCAAAATATATTTCTATTGCTTAATGTTACTTTGAATTTAATACACCACATCTTCATTAATGTGCTAAAAAGATCAGAAATTGAGGTATGAGTAATCTTTAATAAACCTTATATAAAAGAAATTTCATGAAGTTGGATTCAACAGTACCAGTGGCCATTAAGATTTTCAGTCAACAATTAACAAGACAGTATTTTAAAAATTCGGCATACTTGAATAGAAAACATGGTGACATATACTTCTTATAATGATATTTCAGCAGTTTTCCTTTTATCTGTGTACAAATTCATTCATTTTGAAAGAAGAAATCCATTATTGGCTCAAACTACTACTTTAAATGGAAGAACTGAGTCTGCATTATATGACAGAAATATTGCAACCTACTATTTTATAACTTTGGATACCAAAATTGTTTCAAATAAGTAGTTTCATTTTATACTTATCAAAATGCTGCATTATTTCTGCTTTTTATCTTGTATTATTATTCTTTGAATATTTTGATTGATTCATCTATATATTTCTGCTGATTTAATTTATCTAGTATTTCTTAATTAAAAATTTTTGAATTCCTTGAATATTTTTGATTGAATTATCTTATATTTCTGCTATTTCAGAGCATATATATATAACTGTTTTAATGCATATATCTTGTATTTTTCTATATATACATTATTGCCCCACTGATTTAGGCACAAAAATTATTTGAAGTCTGCCATTTCATTTCTATTTTAAATACATGCATACATATCTTGCTCCCATTCATTTAATATTTTTGATTTATTAATAAAAATGTTTGAATGGAAGGATTTTTCTGTTTAAGAAAATTTTAATATAAATTTTGTTTGTACAATTAGAAATATTTGTATATATCATAATTTTTTATATTGCAGTTGCATATTATGAACACAAAATCTTTTAAGACATTAAGGCAAATTATAAATCTATATATTTAACAATCTTAAAAATTTTTCTATCTCTCTTTTCGTGTTAAAATGTAAATAAATGTCTACAGTAAATTTTATAATAAAGCAGACTTCAAATATTACAATCTATTTTATTTCAATTTATTTCTATATTGATAATACATTAATAACTATAATGAATGCAATTAATATTTAAGTATTTTGATCAGAAGTACTTTTTCTATATCTGACATTTTGTGTATATGCATGCATATTGATCGGTTGTGTACTATTTTTTACTATAATAAAGGTTTATACAAGACCCTCCTCAGAATTTTTCTTGAATCTTGAAATAATTTGTGGTAAATAAAATTAAAGATAGATTTAGATTCTAAAATAATTAATATAAATATTTTATTTTTGTGAAAAACTAAAAAGTATTTGCCAACCACTAAGATCATCAAAAAGAGTCTCTATATAACTTTGATAATATAACTTGAACCTCAATTTATGCAATTACATTTGATATTTTGTTTAAAAATTATAGCAAATAAAATAATCAACTAGCCAAATTTGGGTAAAAATTTCATTACAAATATTTGCATATAAATCACCTGAATACACTAAAAATTTATCAAAATAATGATATACTTCTCTCTATATATAGAAATATTTGTAAACATAGAGGTACTTTAATAGTTTGGAGATATTTGAATGGTATTTAGGGCACGTAAGTAGTTAAATTGATTATAATTCACTTCTAAAACTGTTTGTTATTCTCTTAAGTATTTCAAATACAAGAGATGAAGTGTTGAAGGTTTACAATTAACATTCATTTTATAAACTTATGGCCCGAGATGTAAGTCAAGCTGGTGAATTGGAGAAAAATATTTTCACAAATAACTATACAATCTTAACATACTGATCAGAATTCTTGATTATTATCTTGAGATTCAAATTATTATATTAAATTTCTCAATAGGCTTGCATCACTTATTTAAAAACAGTGATTTTTTTAAGCAGTAATGGTAAAATATTTTTAATGGTTTAAGTTGAATTAAACTAGGAATTGTTTCAAAATTTTCACTGATGATTCTTTTGGATTCAGAATACAATAACATAAAAAATGATTTTAAAAGTCAAGTATTAATTTTAAGTGAATGTAAATCATTTAATGATTAAAATTCACTTCAAAATAAAATGTGTTCTCTTGTATTTTATAGGAGAAACTAATAGTGAACAATAGATATGCATTTTCCTATGGTGTTTTCATTTCTAGCTCAAAACCCAAACTTTGCAAAAATAAATAAATAATGAAAATAAATAAAATACATGCAAGAAAAAGATGGAATAGAATCTATTGAACCAAATTATATTTATTAAGGAAATTACAAAGTAGAAAACTGTGATACCATTTAAAATTTTACTTATTTATTTTATTTATTTAATTTTTTGCTAAAAAAAGAAAGATATCATTTAAAGGAATTACACTATTTTACTCTTACTCACTTCCTAACTTTGCTCGAACAACAAAAACAGCAAGAATATATTTACTGTTACAGTAGATGTTCGCTTTTTATAATTCCATACTTTACAAAAGTTCTTAGAAAATTGGAAGTTCATAAAATATAAAAATTAGTGTTAGATCTTAATTTGTTATTATTTTTTAAACCAAACTACTTTTTTATAAATAGGAACTATTAAAATAAATTATTTAGAATACATATATAAAGTGTACACATGTATAATAAAACTCACAACATAAAAACTATTCTTATTAATTTTATGAAAAAAGAAATCAAAGAAAATAAATAACTCCATTTTTCAGCTATGAAACTGCTTTTTTAAAAACACCTTTTTCCACTACCTTGATATAGAAAATCCTTGTTGTTTTTCAATCTTTTGGGCTATTTTGCGAGCAACTGCTGCTCTCATTTTACAGGTGACTCACTTTCTTACACATTTCCTAATAGACATCAGAAAGATCATTTGAATTGATTACATTCCTAAATATTTAATAAGTCAAGACACATAAACAAATTCCACTTGAATCACATTCAAAGACCAGAATAGGAATTTCAGGCTGTTTCTTTGTTAATGTTCATGAATAAATAACTCTCCTTCACTTAAGTTGTCTGATAATCGTTGTTAGCATTATTCACAAGTAACATAATTTCTTTAATTAAACCTGAAAGCATAAAGAATGTCCATTTATAAATTGATAGCAAGCTAAGGTCACTCTGAAGGAGTATTATATAATAACCATACTTGAAGTTGCAGATAATAATTAGATTGGGTGGAAGATATTCCACATGTATTGATTTAAAAAATATGGGATCTCAACATGGGCAATGTTATTAGTTATTCACAATCAAAAAAAATTATGATTCTTAGATATCAATAATAAAAAAATAAAAATTAGAGAAAAAATTATATACTTTGAAATGTGAAAAACAATTAACATCTATCAACATTTCTAGTATACTCAGTAATACATAAAATAAATACTGTGTCAAGCTTTCTTTTTCCATTCATATAAACAACAAATGCATTAAAAATACTTCTGCCAATGTAAAAGTATTTGATAAATAAAAATTGTAGGTACACTAGATCTACAAACTAAATGTAATTTAATTTGTAGATAATATCATTTTGCCAACACTAATTGGACGGTCAACAATGGAATCGTCATTTTTTAATGAATTGAATTTATGACAAACAGTATTTCTATATTGTAGAAAACCCTAATTACTAATTTTAGGCCAAAATTTTCTGAATCAGTAGATAATGCAATGTAGATAAAATGTGCATAGTAATAAAAGTATTTTAGTTAATAACATCAAATAAAATGTAGAAATATACTGATCTTAATAAATAATTATGAAATCATATGCTTTTTAATTTTAATTTAATAAGCTATAATTTCATCTATATATTTCCAGTAATTTGAAAAATAATTTTTGTTCAAAATATAAAGGTAAACAATTATATTAATTCAAATACTTCATTTTCAAAGATTATGTATAGGCTAAGTTTACAGAGTAAAATGTTATAAATAAGTTAAACAATAAAATAATGTTTTTTTAAATGCCTAATATAATAAAAAATACTTAAAATTTTTAATATGATAATACTACAACGATCCGAAAATTACATAAAAATTACCTGTAATTCAGTAAAATTATATTAACATTTTCAAAAACATTCAAATAAATGTATCAAAACTCTATAAGCTTAATATATAAAAACTTTTCAAAACTTTATGAAAAAATTACAAATATTTAAGTACTATTTTCATGTAAGATGTTAAATTAATCATTTAAAATGTATAACAATATTTCTTAATGAAATCAATTTTTCAGTAACAGATCTAAATACTATAGTTATCTATTTACAATAATTATCACAGACTAACTTTTATTTCAACAAATTCACTTTAACTTTCACAAATGTTTTAAATTCAATAAAACATTAAACATAAAAGCATTTAAAAAACATTTTCAACACAAGTAACCTTCCCATCAAATGTTAGACAGGTTCACAGAAAATATCATTTTGTGTGAAATTTTATCAGTCAATACATAAACTAATGCAGAAAGGTTAGGTTCTGATAACTTATAGGAAAATGAACATTTTTTTTTAAATCTACATAGGAACTTGATTTTTATTTATAATACAAATGTCAGTATAATAAAAAAGAAGTGTTCTTAACAGTTATCATTTATTATATCCTTATTTACATGAGTCTTTTCCTCATGATTCTTCAATTCAATTGATATAACAATTGATATAAATGTTTTAATGCTAATTATATATCAAATCTACTATTAAATCTTGAATAACATCAACATCTATATCCTTAAAACCAACAACTCTAAGTTAATATGAAACAGATTTAATTTCTGATGACTCAAGCATTTTTTTCATTTTAAGTGAAATAGATTATATATGTTTTTAAATTCTTTTGACTACAAAGTTCAAGAAAAATTCTTAATAGGAAATTACTAAGCTTTTGTTATATTAATTTCAGATCAATTATGTTTAAAATCAATTGTAATAATCTTATCTTTTAAAACAATAAATAATACATCAGACACACAATTTTGATATTGCATTGATTCAAATCTTGTGGATGCCATGAAGCATGCTTTACAAATATGGGCAGAGTTGTTTGTGTGTACATGATTAAATAATCATTTATTAAGATTTTTGCATGTAAGGCCACATAAAAAGCATTATTTTTTCTTATTTTTGCTTTTAAGTAATTTAATTTTTAAACATGTTAAACAAAAATTGAGCTATGTGGTTGAAATTCACAGTTGCAAAAGGGTTTTTACAAAGATATACTACACTTTATCACAAGATATTAAAGTGATACGGCATTATAGGAAGGTTACTTGTATAATAGTTATAAACAATCTAAAATCTCAAAAATCTTTATATAAAAAAAATTACTTTAACTTAAACAAATATAACTTTTTTAAGTAAAATTTTTCCTGGCTCAAATATTTTTTTAATTTACAACTTTAAATACTTGATTTTATGGTATAAATATTATCTAATAATAAAAAACATTTTTAACGATTTTTTGTATTAATAGAAGTATTATAAAAGGCAAATAAAATTACTTCTGTTACTGTAGAAAAAAATTTCAAATAAAAAAATTTTTTATACATTATTTATAATTGAACTCAAGAATATAAAATCAGGACCATACCAATAAATATTAATTTCTGTATGATACAATTTTCTTCTGATTAAAAAATTATATGTATGTAATATACATATTTGTAGTTCACATATATAATAATATGTTAACAACAAATATGCAGATACAAAGGAAACATCAATAATTATTAAAGTCAGCAGTATAAAAACAAATACATTTTTTCATTTAAAATTGGTTTTCACTGTTAAGACTAGTTGAGAGGGGAAAACAGACCTAAAACATATAATAATAAATATTTGTAAATAGAAACAAGTTGACAGTTTCCATAAAGGAAAAATATGCAACTATAAACTCCTGAACACCATGAAAAAGGCATAATTACAAAAAATATAGTAATAAATTGCTAATGTAATTAAACACTAAAAAAGTTCATGTCATTTTTTAAGATTTCTTTTATTTCAGGAGATAACTCTTGGCACGATGCTGGTGTTGTAAATTCGAAAACATAAGTACAAGGTGAAGATTCAATAACAGAAGTCACTTTATTTTCTGTTCCACATTTTAAATTTACCTAAAATTTGAAAAAAATCAATTTTTTTATGCTTTGAAGAAATGTTATTTCTGAAAATAATAGATATAGCATACTTTTAAACAAATAAAACAATAAAAAATTGCTTAATTGAATTATTATTATCTTAGAATATGCTTCATAATATTTAATTTTTCTATAAATATTATAAAAGCAATAGATAATTTTAATCTTTCGATAATTAAAACCAGTTTTAAATATGACAGAAAAATCTGAAAAATAGAAAAGTTTTTTTATGCTGTTCTGATATAGCATACAAAGTTATTAAAAATATAGATAATGTACATCAAAATTTTTTCAAAGATTTTTATTTAGGTATAGTAGCTAAGTATTTTTAATATTAATTTTGAATTTCTTAATTAATGATCAACTTATGACACAGAAGATGTGTCATTTGGCTTTGACATTTCAAATACCTAAATCAGTAACGAGAAATGAATTTTGTTGACTAAGTTTGTTGATATTTGAATCAATTTTTAATTGTAATTCAAATCTTCAATGGCAATTGACAAATATTTAAAAAATTGAAAACTTTTACGAAATATAATTTTTTAAATAATTTTGAAAGCTTTGCTTATTTTAGAATTCTTTGAAGCGTTTTTGAAAATTCATGAGCTACTATAGAAAGGTGCAAGAACTTTATTGCATTCAAAGATGCAATTGCATGTTTGAACAACATGCAATTGCATCTTTGAATGAAAGATGCAATTGCAAGATTCAAAACAAAGATGCAATTGCATGTTAAATATTTTTTATATTACAAATAATTAATATTTTTATAACAAACTAACAAAAATAATACTGAAAATCATGATTATTTTAAAATAAAAATCTGAAGTAAAATAAAATAAAATACAATTTTTTTGTTATTAAATACAAAACTCATTTTTATAGGAAGTGCAGTAAATGGTTTATAACTTCACTTAAAATAGAGCTATTTCAATAACTTCAGAAATCAACAGTCTCTTTTAAAATGCAGTCGTAAAGAATCTAAGAAGTTTTTATTTACTTTATACAATTGTATACAATTTACTGTATACAATGAAGGAATCTTGACTTGCTGAATTTTAATCTATTTTGCAACATTTTCATAATTGATTATTTTCTGATAAATACATCTGCTTTAAAAGAGAATTTTAGTTGAATAATTTTTAATTAATTCAAAAGAGTTTTCAGTATTAATTGATGACATATAAATTAGAATGGGAAAGTGGGGTGTAGTGTAACAGGCCTCCTCATGGTGCACCCTGGGTAACTCTAAATCTGTTACAGCCTTCATCTTTCTTTTGCATACTTCATTTCTTTATTGGACTGCAAGACTTATTATGCTCGAGAAAGCCAACATAAGGACATAATTAAGAAAAAAATGAATGGGAAAGTTTTTGCATTATAAAGAAATAATCATTTTAAAAATAGCTTTGAAGGGGCAACCTTTTTCCCAAATTCCCATTGACTCTTCAAGTATAGAGAAAAGGCAACGATACATATACTGTTGCATTTCATAAAGGAGCTAAAAACATGAGCAAGAAATGATATGATTAAATACACTATGATAATCTGCAAAATGTAAGTAATCATACAATTCTCCTCATTGGATCCTCTTTATATTCATTTCTTTAAAATTAGTTAACATTTTTGGATTCTTTTCTTATAAAATGTACTGAAACATTCTCAATAACAATAATTATTTTAGACTTATAAAATGAAAGAGAATATTCAAATGATGTACATTTCACAAGACGTAACTTTCATAAAATTTATTTTGAAAGCAAATTTAATCTTAATTTCATCAAGTGATTTCATATGATCAAGGATTTTTTTCAGAAACTAAATCCCCTTTTTCAATATAAATTATACTTTCCATATTATTATTTCTCATGTATAACAATCCATTACATATGTTGTACAGTGTATCATGTAACACCACACACTATATAAAATTGAGTGTGTGTGTATGGTGTTATAGTAAATATTAACTAACTCAATATGTAACAGAAAAATATTTTTTTTTAACTTCTAACTTTTTTTATTGCCATAAAATTTTCAAACTTCATTTTTTTCTTCATTCCAAAAACATGCTGAAATTTAATTCTTGATCTTGCTGGATTAAGTTGTTATTATTTTACAAGTTGGTTTGAATTGCAACAGAAAAATATGTTTGATGTATTACACAACAATTTCTTATTTCTTTTTGCAATCAGGAAATAATTTAACCAAGATCTGTTTTAAAGTGAGTCTCAAAATTATTTTACATGTACAGAAACTGCTCATTTTTAAAGTTGAAATCAACCCTAAAAACTGTAGCTCTGAAAGTTCTAATATAGTACATTTATAACTACAAAAAATAACAGGATGAAAAAATAAAATTCTCATAAATAGAATGACTGCTAAGAACAAAGCTAATCAAAGATTAATAATGTTTAACAAGCTTTTATTGTAGAAACTCTCTCTCTCTCTAAAATATGCTTTATTTTCCAAAAGCATAACATTTCTACTTTTCAAAAAGCATGCAACTGTTATAAACAAAGTGTGAATGCTTTAATAAATTGAAAAAGATTCCTATGACAAACTATGTTATACAAAAGAAAAGTATTTTGTAAGGAATTTAACTAAATAAGACATCATTAATTTAATTTGCAAATTAATGAATAAAAATTACTGTATAACCAGAATTTTTAGAATTCAAGATGTAACAAAATTAAAGATAACTAATAAAAGAATATAATTATAAATTCAAAATATATATACAAAAAACATAAGATTTGAAATTGAATACACACGTAAATTTATTCATAAAAATCTAATAAAAATATTTACCTCTGCTGAGCGGTTTGGTCCATTCCAACATGAAGCTCCACGAGTATATTTCATTTGTTTATAATGATCATCTTCAGGGCCACTCCATTTATCCCACAATCTGAAAAATATTTAAGAGTATTAAAATGAGTAATTAATATAAAGTTAAAATTGTATTAATTTAATTTCTTTAGATCAATATTTCTTTCATAAATAATTTTAAAGTAATCAATCTGCAAAATCTTACTTTATATATTCATAATAAATGAATATCTTTAAATAGGAATTAAAATATAATAATGAATTTTTGTATACAAAATACTTGCACCTTTAAGAATTATTAAATATGTCATTACAGCAAATACATATCCTATTTTTATAATATGATAAAACAAATTTGGGAGGACTAATTATAAAATACATGATAAGACCAGAGGCACAGTGGTAATGCTTCACACTCCCAAGGCACAAGTTCGAGGTTCTATCCTTGGGCTGGACAAGGTTGCCTTTCATTACTTAAAAAGTGTTAATAAAACTGATTACCAAGCGTGCTTAGGAACTAAATAATGAGGGTTTCTGCAATAGGCTGCCCACTAAACTGAAACATATCTTTTGTACCCTAAAGCTCTCAATCATGAAAATATGGAGACTGAAGGCCTTGGCCATATGGGACTGTCATACCTCTGAGAGAGAGAAATAAAATATAACACTGATAAAAATGGTATGATCATCATGATAGATGTTTTATGTCAAATAATGATCATTTTTTTGCACACTAAGGTTAACTGAACTGGGAGTTACAGTTTAAAGTACTCTGAGTTACTAAAAATATCTAAATCTATAGTAGGAACAAAATTTACAAACTGTTGTACAGAAAGCAACAGCCCTAACCATTTAAATGCTAACTCGGCATCACTCCATAAGAATATTTTTATATGAAAAATGTAACAAAACATAATTTATACTTATTAAAACAATTTTATCATTTTTTAATTAATGATAAAAGACAACTTGAACTTAAAAATTATTATTTCATGTGTTAGTAAAAATATTATTACTTTAAATCTGGAAATGTTGAATGATATATAATAAATTATATATCAATCAACATGTAATTGTTAAGTGTTCCCTGGAAAATGTAATCTTGCAGCAAAGCCCTTACTAAGTATTTTCACATATGTTCTCGGGGATTTAAATTAGAGCAGTACATAGTGCAATCCATTCAAGTGATATCTTTTCTTTCCAGTAGCTACTGAATATGAGTCCAGAGTGATAGTGCACTATCTCAATATAAATGATGTCTTCTCTAAGAGCACCATACAACAGATATATATATATGGGGAAGGATTACTAACTTACAATAGCAATCTTCAGTCATAGTACTTGTCAAAAACATGGAGCTCGGTCCACCCATTAAATATAATGCCTCACAAATGACAACTACAAAACCACTGTAACTGTCTCTTTCTGTAATGTTACTAAGATGAAACCATATTCCACTTCTCTCCAAATCAATTAACATTAAGAATTTCTTATGGCACTAGTCGACTTACATCTACGAAAAGAATATAACTCCATTGATAAGATGTCCAGTTATTATGTTCTTTACCCATTCCAAATGGAACCAAAAATAGCCAATTTTCAAATCGATGCAGCATTTAGGATAATAGCTAACAGACACAAAAATTGTGACACTTGTTGCTTCTTTCCAGTACACAATTGCAGAGCAATAGTAATTGCTGACTAGTTTTGGGCTTTCTTCACCTGCAGGACAATTTATTAATCATACCTTGCATTTATAATCTATGGGTCAACCCCCACCAACTTTTTTAACAGCTGTTAGGAGGCTTTCCAAGAATGCAAACAGCGCTTTTGTTGATTTTGATCTCTTCAGCTATACTCATCACACTCTCTTCTTTCTCCAGATTTCCAATCATTCTTCCATTAGTAAAGTTGCACAGTCTTTTTTTTTCTAGCTATATTTCCGGAAGTCTTACACTGGCAGCAAATGTCTTTAGTTGCTTTTGCCTTTCTGTTAATAGTAAACTTGAACTTCACAAGCCACCTAGACATATTTTGTTAATGCTTACATCTCCTGTTAATGATTACAATACTTATCCATCAGAACTAAAATTTAAATGCTAACAAATTATTGACATATTCCTCAACAATGGAAGATAAGAAGTGGGTCCCCTCCCTTTGGAGAACATATGAATGTAAAACAATATGTTGGCCAGAGGTTTTGATGCTCTATCCACCTTGCCTCCTGATTCATCTAAAAATGCTAAGTGACTTCTCAGGGGCAAAATAAGATATAAAGAAAATGTATGCTCAAACAGGTTTAACTAATAGTAGAGCTTGGGCATGTCAATTTGACATCAAGAGATACCATCAACTTTTTTCCTCCCAGGGATGTAAGGAGTAGCATGTTTTACAATTATCACCAAACATCATTATCTGAAACCCATCTGTTCAAAATTGGCCAAGCTAACTCTTTTCTTCTGTCCTCTTTGTAGTATTATAAAAATAACTGTGGAACATCTTTTTAATTTCCCTCCCTTCCTCATGTTTGCTCTCAAGATGACTTTGGAGTCTTTCCCGCAACAGGTAATTCAATATTATAAAGGATTGCAAGATGCCTTTTTTCCAGGAAAGCATTAACATGCTTAATTTTAAATTTTAAAAAAAATGTCACGTTTTGTTTTTGATATTTTATAGATTTGATCTTCTTACAGAATGGCAATGTTGGTTGTTTTGATCTCAAGAGTCCTTTTCCTATAATTTTATGGCCATGTATTTACAATTTACATATTGTTGCTTAAATTTTGCACACCAATATATATATATATATATATATATATATATATATATATATATATATATATATATATGAGGGTCACTCTGAAATTTTTGAGATACAACTAGGTTTTTAAAGTAATACTTACAAAATTTTAGGTGTGTTCAAAGTAGTCTCCTCCAGTATCAATTTTGTAGATGAATTTTCCACAGATTAAATGCCTCAAGCCATTCATTTCTTGAAATAGATGAAAAAAATACATTTATAGCCGCATCAATCACTTCTTCTGAATGAAAATGACGTCCACAAAAGTTCTTTTCTAGATTAAAGAACAACCAAAAGTCGCATGTAGATAGATCAGGTGAATACAGCGGATATTTGATCACTATAATTTGTTTTTGTTTAAGAAACTCAACTGTTAATTCAGCTATATGCGAAGATACATTGTCATTGTGAAGAATTAGTTCCCTAACATTCAGTTCTTGTAGAATTTCTGGAAGACATTTAGTGGTATACCATTTTGCTGTTACTGTTTTCCGTTCTTCCAACTTGATGGCTTTGACCAATCCTGTACTTCTGAAGAAAACAGCATACATCATTTTTTTCAGTGCGCATTGTTTTTTCACTATTGTCGGAGTGGGATCATCTTCAAAGACCCATACTTTGCTTTCTTGAGTTGTTGGAATGTCAAAAAACAGTATGTATGTTTTATCACCTGTTACAATTTTAGGACTGATGCGGTGGCCAACATCATTTAGCAATCTAAAAGTTTCTTTACTGATTCTGACAGGCTCCTCTTTTTGGTGCTCAGTTAGAGTGTGGGGAACCAAAAGCAAACTACATTTTTCATATATAATTCTTCATGAATGATTTTGTGTACAGCTGCAGATCCAATGTTAAGTTCCTTCTGTATCATTTGATAGGTACAGCAATTATCATCTATTAACATTTTTCATATGGCAGACACATTATCCGGGATTACTGCCGACGGCCGCTTTCCTGAGTGTTCTTCATCCTGAAGAAAATTGCGACCTCTTCTAAATTCTCTAAACTATCTGAATACAGTAGCACGAGCTGGAGATTCATCACCAAATGCTAAATGCAACAGTTGAACGCATTCTTCTTAATTTAATCCTGTTTTAAAATCGTAGAAAATCATAGCGAGAAAATGTTCTTCCGTCAACTCCATTTTCTTTTCTGTTTCAAATTTATTCTACGCTATACAAGTTGAAGTAAGTCAGTAAAAAATTGTCTTTTGTGTTAAACTACTTTGTATTTTAAAATTAAACCGTTATTTTCATTTTGTAAATTCTCGTCTGCACATATCTCAAAAATTTCAGAGTAACCCTCGTATATATACACACACACATAAGGTTTTTTAAAATAATAGATTGGTTTGTTTTTGCTCAATGGAATTCTTTTATATCACAAAATAGCAGATAAACCTCACTGAAAACAATGACTTCCATTTGTGATAGTATAAGACTAAATTAAATGCATCACTAGTTTAAATACATATTATACAATA
Organism: Latrodectus elegans; assembly: GCA_030067965.1. Lineage (NCBI taxonomy): Eukaryota > Metazoa > Arthropoda > Arachnida > Araneae > Theridiidae > Latrodectus > Latrodectus elegans. The sequence goes on along the minus strand of CM057821.1, from coordinate 16,152,833 downwards.
CATTAGACTTACATTGTTGTTTTTAATCACAAGGGTGTCTGAGTGTACTGTAGATCATTCTTTGCTTAATTTCATTTTGGGTACAAGGTGAAAAGAGAGACTTGTAAGAGTTTTATAGAAAACAGATAAGACGAATCCATCTGATTGGTGCATTAGAAACCCTAGTGGTACTACTATTACAGTATCTATCAACACTACATTGAAGGCCATGATAATATACAACAATCACGGCAAATCAATACCTATGAGACATAACTACAGAAAGAAAATCAAAATCAATAAGAGAGTCAAGTAGGCATGAATTGTTACTGTTAAATAGAAGTAAAAATTAAGGAAAGACCTCAGGAAGCAAAAGTTACTGTTAAGCTAAACGAAAATCAATTGAACTCAATATCAACTCATGCAGTTCAAAAGGCGGGAGATTTAAGACAGCGCTTTATTTGCAAATTCCTGGTGACAGATTTAAATCAGAATGATATATATATATACATACATACATGCATGCACACACACACATTTATATTTTAATATATCTAGTCTCATCCTATTCTTAAACATGGAACAAATTTACATGTACTGAACCATTGCAGAAGCCCATACATAAGACAGATTTTTTCTTAAGAAAAGCATGAAGCTGGTTCCATAATGGTTTGGAGCCTTATTTTGTAGTTTGAAATACCCCTCTCCCCTTAAATGATCAGGTTGACTAATTATGTTACTCTTTGGCTGATCAATTGCATTCTATTGTACAGACGATATTTATGTCTGGAGATAATATCTAGTAAACATGATAATTTCAGAATTCCTGCAAATTAAACTGTTGCATTGTAGTTTCAGAACAAGAGGACTTAGTTGCACGGATTGTTCAATTGTCTGATTCAAGCATCATAGAAACCCTGTGATCTTTTTTGAAGAAATATTTAGATCCTATTATCTTTCTCTTGAATCTCTATGGAAGTTAGAAATTTCTAAATGAAGAATGGTACAACATCATACTTACCACTATAAGAACTGGTATACATCAATTTCAAGTAAGATCCAAGTGTTTTTAACAGCTAAAGAAGCTTCCATACCATAATGACAGTAATGTTCAAGATTATACATGAAGTGAGGTATTAATACCAAATGATGTACGATGTTTAATACAAAATTTAGACAGAAAATAAAGTACACAAAGTTTTAAAGAAAACCAAGATGATACTAGAAACCCAATTAAGTAATTTATGTATATAGAACAAAATTTCTCAAGGAAAATAAAATTTTACAATATGAATAAAGATAAAAATTTTTAAATATATTTTTTCTTTGAAAAATACTGTATTAAGATATATGTTTGACATTAAATAAATTACTTCCTAAATTTTTAGCATGGTTCCAATGTCAAGAGTTTTTTGAAATTTAAATGTTCATTTAAAGCATAAACCATCTATCAAGATCTTGTTTTCCAGCTTCAAAACTTTTAATTTTGGATAGTAAAATAATGCATAAAATTAAATATCAAAACAAATAAATTAACTTCAACAAACCAATTAGTGAATCTAATCTACCATAAAACAAGACAAACAAAAAATGAAAACTAAAATACATAAATTGTTTGATTTAATAAAATTAATTTGAGGAAACTATTTTGAACAATTCAACATTAGAATGAATAATATAAACAATAATAATAATACAAGTTATTATTCATATTGAAATTTTTCTATTTTGAATTAAAATTTTCATTAAAAATTTTTATATTTTGGATATTAATTTAATTTATACGATTTTAATTATCAGTTTCATCTAATGAATAAAAATTGCAGTTTGACTCCAGCTCCACATAATAAAAGTTTCTCAATACATAATGGAAATATTTATGCATTTAAGGAGAAATTTTTCTTATCTAAATATTAATAAATATTTAATTTTATAAAATCCAAACTATTATAGATTTATAAAAAGCATTGTTACTTTAAATTACGTTGCAAAGTTACAAACATCAGAAAATTAAATAATGAAAAAAAAAATCAAAACTATAAGAAATTACCCTATAAGTGTTTCATCTTTGTTGACTTTCACAATCTGAATTGCTTTATCAAAAGGGCAAAGTTTGTACAAGTAACGTTTATCAGAAAAATCATAGCAACGGCTTTCAAGAAAAAGAAATTCATCGTTTTCTCCAAAATCAGAATCCAATTTTCTCTTTAGATGCCTAAAGTATAAATTACTTTAGAATTCATACACATAAATATAACTTGTCAACATCAATCAAGCTTAAATTTAAACAAAATGAAATACATATATAAACAAAAAATGCACCAGATTTCAGCTTGTATGTCTCTGTATAACTTGTCGGCATCAGCATAACCTTTCCTCGCATCAGCTGCATCTAAAAATTACAGTTACATTTGTATATTTAGCATAAAAAGATAGTGCATAACAATTTATATGATAAAACAAGTAAATAAATACCTCTCAAAATATTATCTTTGTCTTTTTTGTCGATTACAGGCACATCCTCTAATTTTTCTCTTGGTTTCTAAGAACAAAGAGGGATGATCGATAAATTTAAAATTTCTGACATAATATAGCTTTGATTGGTCAAAATAGATTTTAAATGTCAATGCATTTAAGCAATTAAGAAATATTTTTATCCAATTTTTAAATGTTCAAAAATACTGAAGTATTTTATTGCAATACAATAATTTATTGCTATCTTGATACTTCCTTTATCTTCAAGTTATAAATAAGAACATTAAAGAAATAAATAAAATTTAGAAATACAGGATTTTTAATTACAAATAGCCAAGATGGGATTTAAAATATATATAAAATAAATAGTATTGAGAATAAATTTCAACATTTTAAGAACTCATTGCAATAATATTGATTGAAATTTTAATCGTTAGCATACCCCTAACCAGATTATATGCCGAATAAGATTTGTAACAGTAAACTGATTTCTTCTAAGCGCATATATTTAGTTGTGACAGAGAGTATTTAAAAATTAAATCTAATTTTATCATAAAAACTAATATTTTTCAAATTATAACTTTGTAATACTTAAATAAAATTCCAATAAATTTAATCATAAAAAAATATAGATAAACATACATAAAGTAATTCTGAAATCCAAGAAAATACTTCATTACTCAAGAGTCATCAAATCTTTACAAGATCAAATTTTAAGAATTTTTCAAAAGCATGCAAAATATCTGTAGAAAATTATTGATTTTAAGAATCCATTTATTTTGCATAATAAATGGATTTTTGCAAAATTGTAGTTTTCTACAATAGGTAGAAATTGTAGGAAACTACAATTTTTACCAAGAGATTATTATTTATTATAATAATTTTAATATAACTGGATTTTATGTTATTCCCTACAATAGTACTATTATGGAAACTATAACACCGCATTTTAGTAAATATAAATCAATATCAAAGATACCTGAATAGTTTCTGATGTTGAAAAAACTTGTGGTGGAACATCTTCACTCTGTATAGAAAGAACATATAGTAAATAATTTTTAAAATTTTTTAACATGCAAAGAGTTTTTTTAAATAGAAATTTTAAATAATCTTCAAAGAAATATCATATTTTGATAAGTTTATCAAAACCTGCTTTTATCAAAACTTGCCTTTTTTTATTATTTGTAAAAAAAATTTTGTTTGAAAATTTTTAAATAAATACCTTGTTTTGAGTTTTTATAAAAAATTTTGAAAATTTCTTTTCTTTTTTTTTTCTTTTTTTTTTTTTTTTTTTTTTAAGAAATAATTGTTATGAATGAAAAAATCTAGTATTACATAGTAATTTAATTATAATGTAATACAAGATTTTTAATTTAATACAATTTAATTATAATGTAATAAAAAATTTTCAATTTAATAATAATTACATAATAATTTACAATATACTCACAAAAGTAATTGTAATGAATAATTAAATTGTATTACTTTTAATATGTATATATAATAATTTATGAATATATAATAATATTATAATGTAATACAATTTAATTGAAATGTGAAAAAGATTTTGGATTTAATAATTATTACATAATAATTTACAATATATTCACAAATATTGAAAGGACTAATAAATGTTATTTTTTATAAATAATATTTAATATTTTTGCTGACATTAACAACTTGAAATTTAAATAAGTAAATAACTGCTGACTAATAAAATTCTCTCTCTCTCTCATATAATAATATAACACAGAGTTCAGATATAACAGAATTTATTTCGAATAAAATATTTGATGATAGTCAGTTTGAGTATAAATATTTTTGCATAAAATATTTTCTAAGTAACCGAATAACAATATTTTTATACTTCATTAAATAAGGTTTTTTTTTTCAAATAAATATTTCATTTAAAAAATCTAAACTTATTGTCTGGCTTTACCACTCAATCATTAAAGCAAATGAAAAAATATAATAAAAATATTGCACTTATATATATACTATCAAACATAGTTTAATATATTCATTTTCACTTTGAAATGCATCATGAATTTCTTTTTTACCAAGACAAAAATCATCATAAGAGCACATTAAATATTTGTAGCACCCAATGTACTTACAACTGAAAAGTATGATGAAATGACTACCAGCTCAAATATCAATTAATTAGTTGGGTATGATTCAAATTAATAAGCATTTCATGATAATGGGACTTAACCCAATAATCAATTAAATTAAAAGTCTCTTTCTCATAACTATGTATGATACTGGCCTAATAAATTGTTGAACGCATATACAAAGTTGTGATTGTAATTCTAATTGAAAATAATCAAAAAATTAAACTGCCTCAAAAATTTATACAACAAAATACTCAATGGCCTCGTCAAACAATTTTACTGTAGTCAGTTTTGTTTATTTTTAATAATATAAGAAAGAATTTAATAATTTTAAAAATAAAGAAAATGCAAAATTTTTGTAATGTATTAATTGCAATGGTACATTTTCAACTAAATAATAAAATTATATTTAAATGTTTTGAACTTCTTTTAACTATAAAAAAAATTTCTCACACCAAATAAAATTAACTTTTTAAAAATGCAAATAAGTATAATGAATAAGTATAGGAGCATTTTCATATTATATCTCATACTCTACTTTTTATACTATATCTTATACCTTTCTATATAAAAAGAAAATTTTTAATGACATATCAATTTAATAGATACATAAAATGAGTACATATATGCAATGAGAAATAATTTATTGCTATAATGAAAATATAGAAATTTAAAAAGTAATTTATCTAATTCTTTACAGTCGAATTTACTTCATTTAAATTTGATGCACATATGTATTTATAAACAAATATATTTATGCATAGGTGATTAGAAGAATTGTTATCAGCCATTTTGTGGGATCTTGTTTAAGATTCTAAAGGGTAAATTACCAAGATTAAACTTTCAGTGGAAGTCTTATTTCAAATATGAAATATAATCATATGAAACCAATCTAATTTATTATTTAAAAAAATAATTGTAGGAACAATGTATCTTTCTTTCCAGTAATATCTTGATAATGTGAAGGAATATAATAACTTGTTCTTGTACTTCTTATTATCATTATATAGTTCATTGTTTATAAAAAGTTAAAAAAAAGTCATAATAAATTAATACTTAAAAAAGACTTAAAAGATTTTTAATAATTACTGAGTAGTAGAGAAAATCTAGAATAATATTAAAAATTATTTTTCAGCATAAGATTATATAATTATAATGTCATAACATAAGACATTATAATTATGCTATAAATTTACACTCTATATGAGTTATAATACATTTTAATAAATTGGAAGATATTAAATTAAATAACAATATTCTTTATCAAAATACCTGTTTATATATTTTGATAAAAAGAAAATATACATGCAAAATTTTATAAAGAAAGCAATTATAAATAATTTCATACATTTCACGACAAAAATTAAATAATTTAGAAATGAAACATCCTATTGAATTCAGTATAGAAATATTACAAACCATATAAAGAAAGGTATGTAAATAACATTCAAAACTAGACATTATATTAACCATTATCTTATAGAATTAAACTAATCAAGTAATTAAACTTTTAGAATGATATAAATCAATTAAATAAATTGGTTTACATCTCAGTGCATACTTCTTCTATAGTAAATGCAGGCTTCATAATTTTCCAACCACTAGATAAAAATTCCTCTAGAGTCATATCTTCTTTCTTATGCATATAAAACTGTAAAAAAAAATATAATTTTATCTGAATTTCAAAAAAGTTCATTTTTTATTAGTAAAATATAAAGTGACTTAATTAGTGAAATTTGGTTGCGTAAAAAAAATTGCTCTTATATAAAATATTTACAAATATTTAAAAAATAATGCGAAAAAATATTCATAATTTAGTAAGGTGTTGTTGCATCAAATCCCTGTGATCAGTAACGCTAGATCAGGTCCATGAGTCCATTCACCCTAAAAAGGTCAAGCACCAGAAGGGGATCATGAATCATGTTGTGCTTGTTAAGCACAAAATAAGATAAAATGTGGTCAGGAGAGACCAAAGAACACTTAGTGCAGGTCTCAAAATGTTTGTTACCACCTACGAAAGTCAACGAAAGCACAAGGCTATTTAGTAAGTTAATAGATAATAGAATTTCTTTAGAGTTTCAAAATCCTCCATGTTTGATCATAGAAAAATTCCATAAAAACAAATAATTCAATATATTCAGCTTATTTAACTAAGTAAAAAAAGTAAAATTATTTGAGGATTAATATAAGTTCTGGATAAATTAATATGAAGCTGAAATATAATTTGAAAATTTTCATAATCTTCTTTAGTAGGGATTAGAATTTTTGGGGGAAAAAATGCCGATTTGAGATTTGGAATAGTTAAAAAAATATAATGTGACAATTTGGTAAAATGCAAGATTTTACAGTCTTAAATACATATATATCAATGAATTTTATGTTTTTTTATATACGCAAGAGAAAAAAATTAAATTTGTTTGTCATTTGTACATGACAAAATGATTTTATTCCTTGAAAAAATGTATGTTTGGGGAAGAAGATAAACACTTAATATAAATAATCAATAAAATTATGCACTTTTAGGTAGAATCAAACAATACTTTTCAAGATTCTGATTTGTGTAAAAAAAGTGAATAGCAATTAAATAATAAAATATTTTACATTAAATTACATTCTATCATAGAATATGGTCTTATGCTATCCTCCTGTAAAGATTCCGTTAATTTTAATTTAATTTATTCTCATTCTGGCTCTTAACAGAAATCATTATAAATGAAATTTCAAAGACACAAAAGACAATTATCTTCTTTTTATCATTTGTAGTTTACTTTGACATATGGAGAAAATTTAAAACTCCAAAATAAATTTTAGTTGGGCACTATTTCATTCAATTTCCTACTGCTTTTGAAAAAGATAAATTTTAAATAATTTTTAAAGTAAATCAGGAGATTCAGTGATGAATTTGCTGTAGTGATGAGAGATTGGAAAGGATAACCTGTTTTCCAAATTGAACATGATTATAACAAAAGCTATTCATGTATTTTGATTCTTTGAAAAATAAACAGGAGTTATTTTTTAGCTAAATTATATATATATATATATATATATATATATATATATAATATCTTGATAAAATTAACCTCATGTTTCCCATTAATCACCACCAAGTCTGCAAGGAGAATTTGATAAACAATCACAGTGAAAAAAAATAACCAACAAAAACATATAAAATTAACTACACATGTTATACAACAGCTCTTAAATAATATTTTGAGTTCACTTCTTATTACTTACAGTTGTTGATTTAATTTTGAAAAAGTGACTTAAGCATATAAAAAATTAATTTAAAATATAATAGAAAAGTTTTAGCAATTCAAAATAAATATGTTATTAATTGATTTAAAAATGCAATTATTAATTTGAAATTACTTTTTTTTTGATGATATAACAACAGTGATTTTAATATCATATTTTCCGAAAAAGAAATGAGATTAAAATTTTTAATTTAAAGTTAGTACTAAAAAAAATTACCATTTGAGAAGCCATTTTCTATGAAATAAATAAACTTTATTCCCATTTTATGCATAAAATTTTTCAATAAAAATGTAGTAGAATTTCCATTCAATCATTTTCTTGTTAAAATAATCATTATATTTAAATATTTATTTTTCTATTTTAATTTTCAATACCTCATATTTACTATGTAGATTACAATTATGAGTTTCAAATACTTTAAATATTTTAATAAATTAAAATTAATACATAAATTATTAATTTCTTCACCAGGCATTATATGATATGCACTATTTATTAATTTCAAAGTTTGTCACATTCTCCATATGATTTTTATTGTCTTTTAGCAGATATCTTTGACAAAAAAAAAAAAAGCAATTATAAAGGACACAAAATATATAGATTTATCCCATAAACATTTTTCATATTTGATACTAGGACTGGTGAACAATACATTCATTAATTGACATCAGAGAAGTTAATTAAATTATAACATATATATTTCAGTTCTTAGAATTACCAGAGCTTATTTATAATTTTTTTCAAACTGCCACATATCCAAGCATACATGATTAAATTTTACAGTTGCATTCAGAAAACTTAAATTCAATCATATTGATTAATTTACAGCTCTTATTGAATCATATTTCTAAAAAACACTTTCATAATATTAAAGTATAAATATTTTAAAAACTCACTAAATGTTTTAATGATACTTGTTATCCGAAATGAAACATTAAGTTTTGAAACAAAAATTGATTAGTATGATTATGCAGTCTAAGTTATTCTAACTCTGCTTCTAAGAACTGAAAATTATAATATATTTATACAAACCTAATAAGAAAATTATAAATTTTTTTAACATAAAGTTTTCGAATTTTTCAAAACAAATCAAGAATATGTGCATTTTAATAAAAATTTGTCATAAATATTCAGAAGACTTATTTTAAGAATTTCAAACATTTAATTTTACAAAGGTATCAGCTGCATCTGTGGCAACTATAGTTGAATTTATAATGTATTTCAGGTGATTTAATTACAATGTTGCCTGATTATCACAGGTATAACAAAAATAAATTTTAAATTTAAAGTATAGTTTTTAATTTATTAATTTCAATTACAATCTTTTTTAAATTTCACCAAACATTCATGAGGGAAAAATTAAATATAGAATATGCAGAAAAAAAGATAGATATGCCAGCATAATTAATCTGATATAAAATGTTTATTTTTCTTTACTAATGATATTATTCTGCAGATATATACAATAGTTATAATGTTTTTATCTATATGTAATTAATAAAAACAATTGCCCACATACCTGTGCTTCATTATCAGAAACTGTACCATCACCATCATAATCAAAACGCTTGAAAGACTTTATTTCATCAGATGTTAACCTAAAATAAAATTATAAATTATCAGTTGATAAAATGTTTACATATTGTTCTTTTTGCAACAATAATATCTATTAAAAGAAAGTAAATTATAATTGTATGTTACTAATTTTTCATAGAATTTTAATTAATTGCAAAATATATATAACAAAAATATTCATTAAATTTTTTCTTTAATCATATTTCAGTAACATAACTTAAAATAAAGTTTATTTCATAAGAAGCTGAGAAAAGTACACACTTATTCCTTTATTAAACAAAAATTGCATAAAAGGAAAAAATTTTTAACTATAATTAATAGTTTCCAGAGAAATATTTCAGATTTCATATTCATAGTTTTAACTTGAAAACGATTTTTAAAATTAAAATATTTTACTACAGAAACAAGTGGAAAATTGCAAAGTATTTCAGGTTAACATAATATGAAAATTGGAAAACTGTCATCATTTAATTACATAATGAGTCTATTTTCAGCTATGGCTTGTCAATGATGAAAACAGTCACATAGCAACTTTTTTTTCCATAGTTTAGAATTAGAAAATTAAGCAATTGAGTTTCCGTTCTGAATAGCTTCATATAGAAAGCTAATACAGGAAGAATTTTAACTTTAAAAAACTTCAACAAATAATTTAAAATTTGATTTTTTAATATTTCCTAAAATTAATACTTTTCTGATTTATCACTTTAGATTTTGTATTACCTAATAATGTGGTCAAGTGTTCCTAATAAGTTTATGTATGGGTACCAAATAATGATTAATGGTGACCTTTGATCTTACTTTCACTTATTAAAGGTTTAATTCATATAAGAATAATAAAAATATGTGCTTTTAACTTTCCAAACCAGGAAACTTAAACAGAGTATTTGTTAAACCATCATAGAATTTTTACCTTACCATTGAACACTTATCATTGTAATCAAGTGAATTAAGTAAAGAAATATATTGGTTGGTTCTAAACAGTTAATGTTTAAAATGTGCAATGAATTTTTTAAATGATAAAATTTACAGTTCAATGTTGACATAACAATCATTACATGAATCAGGATTCATACAGATTTCCAAGAATCAAATTCCAAGAGTTTTGCAAGAGTCAAATAAAAAATTTCTAGGAAGAATCAAGATTCTTATTATATAATATTTTTATGTTACTTTAAAAATGACTTGCATCTAAAGCAAATGTACATATAATTTATATATATATATATATATATATATATATATATATATATATATATATATATATAGCATTTTTTCAATTATATTTGTAGTCTATAGAAATAAATAACTGTAAAAACTAATATATTTTTATTTAAGTTAAAATTACGTTTAATAATTATTTCAAAAGCCTTCAATGAATGTACAGCTATAACAGAATTTTCTTTTTAAGTAATCAATATTCCTTACATTATTGAATTATAAATAACAAAATTATGGGTAATTTTAGAGTTTTTAAATATCTTCAAAACACTCTTATCTATTAAATTTTCAATATTATTTCAAGATGCATATTTAACAGCAATTTTAAACATAAATATGCTTACTCAAAACAGATGAAACTATTATATTACAGGTAACAAAATAAAACTAAGATAAAATTTCCAAGATGAGATTTTTTATGTAATTTAATAAAAGCAATTCAAAATTTTTCTTTCGTTTATGTTCAAACTCTTTTAAAACTATATTATTTCACATCCATATTTTAAGTTTTTTTATTTCCTTAATCATTCAATAACTTTTCATATTTCTTGGTTATTTATATATACAAAATATAGCTGTTACAAAATGCTGACTTTCCATCTCTATAGCCTTCACTTTTAATTCATTATTAATACTAAGTTTAATTGTTACTTTTCTAAAGCACAAGAGTGACATGTGTTTGATTTTGCAATTAATGTTAATTTACCAGTTCTTTAAACTTCCTCAAATCACTCAAATGTGAAGATTTTTTAAGTTCATTTATGTCATCTTTGAAGCTCTTTTTTTCGATTTATCAGCTTTTTCTGTTTTAATTCATACAAATATAATTTATACTTTTGCTTGGCATCATCAACAAACATAAGTAGGTCTTTGCTAATTATTATATTGTTGACACCTCCTATGTTTAAGATGTGATCATCAATGATACACTTAACTATAGTTTATTAATTATTTAAAATCTCTACCGCCCAAATTTTTGTTCACAGAAAATCCACATTTAACAGACACTTCATGAGAGAGTAGTAAAAGAAAATTAAATATTTTTAAGTGACAATAACTTTGTCTATTTGAGAGTAAATTGAAATAAAAAATATTCATTTCATCTTTAACAAATTAAAATATATCACCAGTGCAATTTTGTAATCTTACAGTCGGTTGTAATAATTTAAAGTCTTCTACAAAATTACGAAATTCTTCCTTTTTTTTCCAGAACCATACAAAAGCCAATCTTTCTATGGCTTTTGCAGAATTCAGTGGAAACAGAAAAGACACTTTCAAATAGGCATATTAAATAATTTACTTCAGCCATTATTTCATTGATAAACAAACAAATATTTAACCCTTTTCATTGAAATTATACACAATTTTCACCAAGGAAAATATAAAAAGTATATAACTCCAAATTTTTAAGTTAAATATTAATATTCAATGATTTTATAGAACATAAAATACAGAAACAATCAGAAAATCAATTAAAATCACCTTCCCCTAATAGCACCACATGACGATTTATTATTATTATTATGATTAATCTCTTCACACAGATACATCTAAAACTACATTTGGTCCAGACAGAACTATATCATCATAAAAGTATTGCAGATAAACTGGATCTTTGTTATAGTTAACAGTAATGAATACAATAATCTAATATCAATAGTGCAACTATCTATAAGTAACATTAAGAGTTAATACTCAATTACATTCAAGGACAATTTCATTGAAAATTTTAAAATATTGAAATAAAAAAGACAAAAAAATTTTAATATTTTGTTACAAATAATAAATTTATCAAAGTAAGTAAAAATTTCAGGAATAATTCAAGATTTTCAGAGACAAGTCAAAATTCCAGAAAGAGCCCTTAAAATTTTTCAAATTCCAGGACTTTTAAAGAGCTTCCCGGAGTTTTACAAATCCTGATGAATGATAAGCAAATAATTTTATGTGATTTATAAATGTAACAGATATTATGACTTCCAGTTCTGTAATTTGTGACTCTGATATCATGACATGTTTAGATATGAATGCTTATAGCAAAATTTGTAATTTTACATAAACTTTACGTCCTGGTCAAAATTTCTCTTTACATGTAAGAAAATAACAATAAAATAGAGAAACAAATAAAAAATAATAAATTAAATGAAAATCTTTATATTCAAAATGATGGTATGAAAAATATTAGTTCCAAAAATAGGGAATTGAACTTAACAAATAAAACCAAATTTGATTCATATTTACTTTTGGAAATAATTACACAATCATTGGCAATACATTTTTAAAGTTTGTTTGAAACATAGAAAAAGTATTAACAAGAAAGAGTTATTTAAAGGTTTTGTGTTTAAGTCAAATATAAAAATTATGATACAACAAGTAAATATAAATATAAACAAGTAAATATATTTAAACCAATTCAGATTATACCCTAATCGCAATTATAAAATTTTAAGTTTCATAAAATATTAAATTTTAAAATAACAATAAAAAACTAAAACACCTACTTGCCATCTTTATTAATATCTAAGCCAGTGAATGCTTTTTGGCCTTCTAGCTCCTCTTGTTGTTGGTGTTGTAGCAACAGTCTTCTTTCAGCAGCAATTCTTTTCTCTTGAGCTGGTAGAAAAACAACAATTGTAAGACCATACATAAGTAAAAATAAAATTTTCTTTTTAAATTATAAGTAGAATATGATCCTTTTCTGAAATATTAGATATCAATGAGTAAAAATAAATCTTTTATAATTATATTAGATGATTTTTTACAAGAAACAATAGAATTATGATTCTATTATGCTACCATATAACATCTAAATAAATATAACTAATTTTAAACTAACTCAATTTACAGCAAATTCTATAACTTAATACCATGCATGTACATATATATATATATATGTTTATAAGAGATGTGGACACAAATAATATTAAGATGATCAATTTACATTTGGAAGATTTATTTCTCAATACAGCTAAAGTAAAAGAAAAAAAATAGTTGCAAAAATAACTCAGAAGATAGAAGGAATAAATTTATTCAAACACAAAGTAACTAATTCATTTTTATGAATTAGTTACTTTAAATTATTATTAATTCTTAATATCAACCAAGTTTTTACTTGGTTGATATTAAGAATTAATCTTAGTTAAATAAAATTAAATTCAAGCATTTGTAGCAGAAGTAAATACAGTATGAATATACAATTTAAAATTTTCCAAATAAGAATTTGCCTAAATTTTAGCTATTTAATATATATTATATATATATATATATATATATATATATATATATATATATATATATATATAGATATATATATATATATATAAAGCAAAGAAGAATTTAAAATATTGCAAACATTTTTACTTGTATGATAGTGCTTTAAGTGTGAAGATTTCGATTTGTATATACATATCCATTTGAGAGATTTAGCTATACATATATGTATTAAAAATTTAAAAATATTATAGGCAATTTTTTCTTCAAAACTACAAAATTTTTTAGATTTTTTTAATAGTCTTTTATTAACTTTTAGTTGAATTGAAAATGAGAAAATAAAAATTATTTTTAAAGAATTGTGGTCAGTTAAAAATAATGTTAAGATTATGAAGATGTCAAACCTCTTTTAAATTCTCTTTCTTTACTGAGAATAATATTTTCTCGTGTTTCAGCATTTTCTTTTTCATCTAAAAAAATCAAACATTTCAAGTTAAACATTTTTTAGTGTAATCTGACTTTCACATGGTCATTATATGTACGTACACAAAACAGACAAACAGATAGGAGTTTCTTTATAATTACTATTTAAACACATTTAAGCATATTTAATACTCACATATTAATTTTACAAAATAAGTTTGAAGTGTGTTTAACCTCATAGAAGTAGAAGGTACAGATATTTCTGATTTATTACCTTGTTTTTCATTTTTCACTTTTAATGCTTCTTGTTCTTGCTTATATAGTTCCTCCAATAATGCCTAAAATTAATAAGTTCATAAAATAAATTTGCAAGTATTTCAACAATAAAATAACCTTCCAAATCTTGCTTGTGAATAATAAGCAAAGATGGTCCTTTATCCTAATCAAGATAGGAAGAAAAAACTGGAAAGATTAGCTGAGCCAGACTGAATTATTGATTTTAATCAGATGTTTGAATTGAATATTTTCATATCAACCTAAATCTTAAGAATTTTGTTTCTAGTTTTAAGGTTTTCACAATGCAAAAAAGGTCAAAGTTTAGAAAAGATTGCATTGCATCCAATTTAGATTTTTATTTTCAGAAATTCTGGATAAGTTAACCCATTAGTAAAAGAAGTCTAAATTCATAATTATTATTATTATTATATTGTAGTATGATATATCACAATATATTTTAATTAAGAAAACTAATGATTTTTGTGTTCCATACACTTAAGTTTAAAAAAAAAAATAAGAGAAAAAGCTCTATTTAATAACTCTAGTATTCTGGTTAACAATTTAGGGTTTAATTTTTAGAAAATATGATTACATTATTAATTATTTCTCTTATTTGCCCATTAATAATTAAAATTTTACACTATATACATCTTAATAAACTAGTAGTTATGACAATAAAATTCTTTAATTATACTCAATTTATTAAAGGCATAAATTTTAACACAAACTAATACAGTGTATGCTGTAAAATTCACAAAACAACTGTTTTCTGAAAGATTTTAATACATTTTCTAGCATAAAAAAAGTTATGAACATAATTTATTAAAAGCAATGATTTCCACCAAGAACAGATATTCATTTATATTGTAAAAATATAAAAAAACTATATATATAATATATATAAAAATTAGTTCAAACAAAACAAGCTGATTATTTATATTTAAAAAACTATGGACAACTTTCTAATATTATATATTTTAATATCATAATTAAAAGTCACAAATTGCTACATTTTATTAAATTTTGAAAATTTTAAATACATTTATTTACAGGTGATTTTAATAATATTTAAATTTAATATAAATTTGAATAATTTTAAGAAATAAATAAGCTAAATGTTTTTTAATTCATATGCAATCAGCAGATATCTGCTTTTAACATATAATTTACAGCTACAGCTTATTTTCTATTAATACAGAAATAGATTTCTGTGTAAAATGAAATAAAATGCCCATTACATTTTAATTCCTTAAGCATAATATTAGCATCATTTTGATAATTTATTTTACACTAAGGAAAACGGTAGAAAATTAATTTTTTTTAACATTCTATGGGTTTAATTTTCTATTTTTTTTTTTTCATGTTGTTTAGATTTTCCATGTAAATAAATAAGGTGTTTGATTAATCCTCTAACTGCATTCATAGTTTAAAAATTCTATGTTCACTACTTTATAAAATATTATACAAAATTTATGGATTTTAAAAATTTATTGATACATCATATTGCTCATTATGTATTATTATCTTATACTAAGATAAAAGTTTCATTACTTAGTATAAGAATATTTCCAATTGTCATTAGTCTCTATTTTTAACTAAACCTGATATTTCAAAGCATAAAGTACAATTTAAAATGAGGGTTTTAATAATGATCTTAAGTTACTTCTATGGATCAATTTTCTTTAATTTATTGAAGAATATAAATATTGTAATATACATATTAGATCACTTAATTGAATACAGAAATTAATAGTGATAAAATAAATGGTTTATTATGTGAGTAACATAAAAAAATAATAGTATTTTTTACTAGCAAAACATAATAATTTTCCAAAAATCAATTAAAATATTTAAAAGATTATCAAATATAAACGATACTTGTATCTTCTAAAAATGTGATTAGTAAATAATTTATTCTTATCATATAAATAAGACAAATCAACTGAAAAAGAAAAAAAATATGTAAATTAATATTTTTCAATCACAAAATGCAAACTAAAGTTAAGATATTAATTAAAAATATGAAATTATTTTTCAAAATAATTAATATATTTTTAATTAATCTCTTACTTTAATAAAACTAATTTAGATTTGAGAATAATTTATGAATTTTCACTGAAAAAAGAAAGAAAGAAAAAGAAAAATTTGTGTAATGAACATATGAGTTTTTAAACTAAACAGAAAATTTTAATGAAATTACATTGCTTACAAAAATATATCTTAATATAAATTTCATTAAATTCTAAATTTACAATTCTGTTTTACCATAAAATTCAAATAATATCCACTTTTTCAGTAAAGTATTTAAAGCATTAATAATCAGATATTTTTTATGGATTTATGTTTGGAAAATTTTAAAATATATTTCAAAAAACATTTCAAGAAATTTTAGATGAAAACTTTAAAGAACATTTACACACATAAACTGTGTGTTATTTTAAACAAAAAATTCAGATAATTGTTTCTATTAAGGTTTTAAATATTAGGCTTTTTGGTAATATTCAATTATTCAATTATTAAAAAATTTTCAAATCAAATGCTCCTAATTTTGCAGGATGCATCTGAGCAGACTTAAAAAAAAATCTTGTTTAGATTAATTTCTGAAAATTCTAATTTTAAAAATATATATATACATTAAAATAAAATGTTTGAATTAATAAAAGTAAATGGAAAAAGTTTTAATTGTAAAATAAAAATGTTGACAAGTTTCTTACATTCTAAATGTTAATCAATGAGACTTTAAAATGCGAAATAGAACTTTAAGAGAATATAATTACATTTCAATAATTTGCTTTCTGAATGCAGATTTGCTTAATCAAGCATTTATTTTATTTTGTAATTATTTATTAATTGCAATTTAAATAATATATTGCAAATAAATTTTTATTTGAATTTGCTATTTTTAACAAAAACAGTTATTAGAATGATGAGAATTAATATTTTAACAAGTTTATATACATTATAATTACATATGTTCTCACTTTGAAAAGATTATGGTAATATTTATACATATCATTTTGAAATTCTTAAGTTGTTTTTCATTTCTAATTAGATAATTTTACTTCCCATTTTTTATTTTATGAGAATGTATAGACATGTTTTTTATTACCAAATTTCCTACAAATACAACAATATTACATGTCATAATTTTGTCTTTTCTTCTGACATGGTAGAAAAGTTAATTTATCAGTAATTTTAAAAGTACTTTATATTTTAATATTATCTTTGGTACTTAGTGTCTGAAAACATATAATCCACAATATTAATATAATTTTTATTTGAGGATCTACATACATTTAAAATGGCTAATTACATTTCCCAAGGTAAATAAAATATAAAAATATTTAATGATTTTTATATACATGTGCAAAAAGAGACTTTTAAAGTATAGGTAATATTTATACTAAAAAGAAAACGTGAGTTATCAAATAGGATCCTTTTACAGAGGTTAAATTAAACCAATGTTTATTAATGCAACGTTTTATCATGTTACCAGTTAAATTTGTTTAAAAACAAATAAAACAGGATTTAAATTGCATATTAATTTAAGAACATGGAAGAATTCTATAAACATATTTTACCAAGAAATTTGAAATAATTTTACTTTAACAAAGAAAATTTTCAAATTAGATCAAAATGAAAATATTTATATATAGCTGATATTAGAATGCACAGTAAATTTATAAGGGTCAATTAGTGTTTTTTTGATTTTTTTAAAGTAAAATATCATACACATATATAAGATTGAGAAAGATTGCATTTGATGATCAGACATCTCCAAAATGATATCCCACTTAAGATAAAAGAAAAATTTCAAGTATTTTTAAAAGAAAGCAATTAAAATAAATTAATTTTTATACTAATAAAATATTAGGCAGTTTTATTCCTGATAAAATCTTAATAATGAAGTAAATGATTAATGCATTCATAAATTTAATAAAATTAATTTTTCATCACTTTAAATTTGGCCATTATGCAAATTTCACAATACTTAAATGCTCTTCAATTTAAAATGTAAATAAAATGTAAAAAAAATTTTAATTTTGAAATTTTCCAATGTTACTTTTAGAAATCCAGATAATTTCATCAGGAAAATATTTTTATAAATTTGTTAAATTCTGTATTTTTATTATCAAATTAAGCACATATTTAAATTACAACTACATAAATATGCCATTATAAAAAAGTATTGTAAACTTTTAAATATTTATAGCTCCAATAACAAAGTATAGCAAAAATAATAAAAAAATTGTATTTTTCTATTATATTTTTTTAAGTTTAAATTTAAGAAAGCTTTAAAAGTATTACAAACTTAATTCTAAGGGTTATAAAAATGTTTCTCAATGTGGTAATTAAAATTAGTAGTAATATAAAAATTCGGAATTGATATTTAAAAATTCTGTTTGAAAAAGACAAAAAATACAATAGTCAATTTATTAACAATACTTTTGAAATTTACCACAGACAGAAGGTACTTTTTAGAACATGATAAGAATTTTAAACCACAAAATTGTATTTTTTTGATAAGAAATCAAATTTTGAAACAAACCTATTCCCAACTTTTCCTAAGTTAATTTCCTTTTACAACTTTAAAATAACACTCAGTAATTTCAGGCATTAAATTTTTATACAATGTTATTTTAATGCAAATATAAAAAAAATCTAACTTTTATTGTTGCAATTTAAAAATTTAAATGCAATATGCATACTTATATTTATTGCAAGAAATACCTTATATTCTTCTTTTTTCTCCTTCCCTAACTTTATATATCCATTTCTAATCTCTTGAGCTTTAAGAAAATCTTCATATACTCCTTTGGCATAAGCAACTGCTTTTTCTCCAAGTTCTCTATGGAAACATTACAGCTATTACAAATAATATCTTTGAATATAAGATCTATATTTTATATAAATGTCTCATATGATCAAAAGAATAATTATTTTCTAATGCAATTTAACATACATAAAATTAAACTTTATGTATCAATCACAATATGAAAAAATAGGAGAATTGGTTATGCATAAGAAATTCTAATATGTATTTTCTTTCTTTCTTTTTTTTTTTTATAAAATTATGATTAGTAAATATAAATATTCAAATAAGAAGTAGCAGTAAAATATGTAATATGCATTCATTCTAATTTTTCTAGAGCTCCTAAATATCACTTTTTGACTAAAAACATAGTGAAAATAATATTATAAAGAAATATTAAATAAATTTATGTACACAAAGTGAAATATCAATCTTCAACAATGAGTATTCTTTACAAAGTACATTCAATAAGGTTTTCATAAATAACATATACTTCAACTATTTTAACCATGATATAAGCTAATTTAGAAAATAGCATGCTTTTAAACATTTCAAAATAAAATTAAGAACAAGGATGTAAAGATCCGTAGTGTCAGAAGTATAAAAAATTATTAAATGGAAACATCCCCAAATTATGTGGTCAAAAGTATCAAGACCAGATTCAGAGTACCACAAAGTAATTATTTATATTTTAATGCCACTCAGGTCTCAATGATGGCTTGTAAAACTCTGGTGAGATGTATTTTTGATACAAGTAGAAAGGTGTTAATACCTTTCCACTGATTTTTGATAGTTGGCTATAGGAATTGACTTCCAAAAATCCACAGCAGCTGAAATGATCGTTAACAGGGAGGTATGGTTGATTTGGCTGGCTACGTAATCTGCTTTTTAATTTGTCCCATGCTCAGTGGAGTTCAAATCAGGGCTCTGAGATGGCCAGTTCAGTTTTTATGTGTTTTGTCAATAACAATTGTTTAAACAATAACTATATGAATCTTTTGATACTTTGCATGTGCTACTCCTAAGGAAATCTTCTCCACATCCAACCAATACATGTGCTTTATTTTGTTCACCTGCATCATATTTTTCAGCAAATCAAGTAAATCTTTGTAACAGGAGTTGGTTTAAATATTTTACTTAATCTTTTGTGTAAACATTACTCTAATGTGTGTATGCACGCATTTACTTAAAGGAACTATCCAAAATGATTAAATAAAAATGTTTCTGTTGAAGCTACATCAACATTTGGCATAGTTAAATATATATTTTATTAGTAAATAGGAAATTAGTTATTGGAATATATTTAAAGTTGAGTTATTTCAGTAAATTTTGATAATCTTTCGGATTATTAGTTTAAAAACTTAACTAATATATGCAATTTACTTTTTGATTTTTTATGTAATTCTTGTGTGGAAAAGTTATCCTTCAATAAGAAAAGTATGCCTTATGTGTCATATTGATATAAATTTGAGAACACTAGATTCTCCAGAATGTCCACCATACATTTTAGAATTAAAGGATCATGCTAGAAATATACAAGATAATCAAGTAATCAATGAGGCATATCTACACCCTCAGTTTTACAATTATCTATCTTATGTCATTTGTTAATTGGCATAGATGCAAATATAGTAAAAAACACTATAAATGACCAGGCTCTGCGCTCATGCCCCTATGTCTATTGAGTAACTTATTCTTAACCTTTTAATACAAGCAATGTTGAAATTTTTTACAGCATTAATGATTTTACTTTTCGACTAAAATCAACTTCAGATCAGTAATGCAATCCAATATTTATTACAAACTTATAACACTTAGCGTGAATAATCTGAAAACATAGAAGTTTGGTTCCTAGGCTGTCCAGTCATGGTGCAAAATACTCTAAAACTCACAGATATGTTAATCATATTTAGCAGCAATATTACCAATGCTATCAAGAGACATAGATGGCATTCATCAATAAAACACTTGATTATATACTGCATGATTGAAAAATCTCTTTTGATGAAATCGGTTAATGGATTTTTGTTTTTGCTTATTTTTTCTCATCTAATTCTTAATTTATTTTTTATTTTATAGTTGAAAAACTCATATTGATGTTGTTATTAGAGAATAGCAAATCATGCAAGCACTATTAAATGAACCATGTTACTCATCCATGTACTTTGATAAAGAAACCTACTATGCCCCAAAATTTCACTTCAGAACTTCAGGATTCAGATGTAATTTGCTCATAAGAATCATTGGATGATTGAATGATTAAGAAGGTTATATCTGAGAATGAAAGAGATTTCAGACATCAAACATGCAAAAAAATGACTTAGTAAGCTTTTTTAAAAATAAAAAAATAAATGCTTTTCTATATAAAATATGTGTTTTTAAAATACAAAAAAGTGATTTCTTTTACCTGATTTTTTCACAATAAAATGAAAGTAAGAGTTGTTTTCAATTATGAATTTTATTTTCCATGTTTTTACATAATGCATAGTAAATAAATTTTTCTAATAGTCCTTTTCTTATAAAAAAAGAACAGGATGGTACATAAAAAATAATTTTAAAATCTAACAATTATTTTTCGATTTTATAAACTCTTGAATTTAAGAACTATTTTATTGATACTAATATATTAGTAAAAATGAGAGTTTACTGTATTAACAAGAATATAAATGATTTTCTAATCAAACTTTATTCATTCTTATCTCAATAAAGAATATTCAGGACCTGTTGGGAAGCTAACTTCAGATGTCACAGAACCTATTGCATTAATTAATGAATTAATATACTTATAATAAAATCTAATATATAGATAACTTAAATTACTTAAATATAATAACTTAAATTTTGCATGCTTCATCAAAAATCAAATTGCTTAACTTGAAAGGAAGGTTTACAAATAATTGAAATTAACATTCTAGGTAGTATTGGATTACTATAATAGATCTCAAATTTTATAAAATGTTTGCCTACTAGGTAAATAAACAATTTATTGAATCATGTTCTGACTGTAATTTCACAGGTTTAAATTTAAATGACAGTTATCTTAGTTAGATTTTATGACATTTTATTACACCTCAATCATATGAGAAAAAAAGAAATCTGCTTTTTCTCCACCCCCCTTAAACATCAGCTTGATTTAGGGAGAACTTCTCTTTTAAAAATGTGTATTTTCCCTTTAAAATAAGAAAACTTTTTGCACAGTGTTTATTTGGTTAACATTCTAGTCTATTTTTCTATAAGGAAACTGGAACCTAAAATTTAAAGTGGAATCCAAGCCTCTACAAACATCCATTATTCCAAGGTCAAAATCAAATTGATAAACTATCGAATTGAAGTCCAGGCGGCTAATGATTCAGTTGCCAGTTTGGCCTTGCAAAATGGCAGGAACTCACTTAACTTCAAAATAGAGGATATTCAGAATAGGAAAGAGCTTAATGAAATGTTGATACTGAAATGTTGTCATTTGTGGACAATAAAAGCTGTGAAAAAGAGATATTTCTAATATATATTTTTCGCACATATTTTGTGCAATCTTATCAAAATAATATTATATTAAGCTATTCATATGTTTTAAAAGTTGATTCAGATAAGATACTTCAACCAAGCATGTCTAGTTTCATTCTTTTCTATACATTTTAATAATAATTTACAAGATTTATTTGATATATATCTTGTAATATTATTTGTACTTTATAGCAAGTTACTACAAAAATTAAAAATAAAAAAATGTACTTCCTGTTAAAGTAATGTAAGTACATAGCAGGCTCACATTAAAGAAGCACAATTATTTCAATTGCAATATTTATTATGATTTGCAATGCACATCACATAACCACAAAACTTGTGGTGTATAAGCATTACCATGCACACCACAAGTTTTATTCAAACAATTTGAATATGCCAATTCATCTTTAATTGTAACGTATTTTTAGAATTATAACCTCTTGGGTAACCATGAACAAGACATTCTTCTCCAAAAGAAAAAGGTTTTGAAAAAGTAGCGATAGCCTTAACTACAACATTAAAGAGAAGTCTTGGCTGTAATGTTGTAGGTATTCAATCATTTAATATTTGAATGTTTTAGGGGGCGATTAATATTTTTGAATAGTTAATTATTTTAAAAATTTTAAATAATGTGTGCTGTATATACCTAAATAAATGGTAAGAGAAAAATGCTCTAAACTCGATTTTGATTTTTATATTTTTAAATGGAAGTTTATTAATTTTAGAGAAAAACTTTTAATATTTGAATGGATTTATAAAAAGCAAAAATGCAAAGAATTTATTTTTCAGTCTTTTTCTATAATGTAATAAGACAATAATATTAGCTTAGGAAATATTCCAAATGTACAGTGCTGAGAACATGTTTCAGAAATAAATATTTATTAGTTATTGTCATAATTATCACAGATTTCCTAGCAACCAAGTAGACAGGAAAATTCTTTATACCATTTTATCATCATGTTGTCATGAATATTCATGTACATCAGAGTTATTTGTACTTTATAGCAAGTTACTACAAAAATTAAAAATAAAAAAATGTACTTCCTGTTAAAGTAATGTAAGTACATAGCAGGCTCACATTAAAGAAGCACAATTATTTCAATTGCAATATTTATTATGATTTGCAATGCACATCACATAACCACAAAACTTGTGGTGTATAAGCATTACCATGCACACCACAAGTTTTATTCAAACAATTTGAATTTGCCAATTCATCTTTAATTGTAAAGTATTTTTATAATTATATTTTGAATGAAAACAGTTGAATTTGGTGTGAATGGAAATCAAATTCAAAAGAACAGAATAAGACTTCAAATAAAAGATGGCATAAAAAAGTTTCTTTAGAAAATAATTTTTTAATTACTTCTTAATTTCATCTAAAATATTTAGGCATAACTTATAGTTTTAACTTAATGTGGTATTTGCCTTATTTTAGTTTTTATTAACTATGAGAAAAGAGGATGTTTTTGGGGTCTTTTTTAAATGTGTTTACAAATTAATAAAGGTAAACATCAAAAATTTCTGATATACAAATGATGAGGGACTGAAAAATGGGAAGAAAGAATATAAGTACAAAAATGAACCTATTTCTGGCGAGATGGCTCTAAAATAAACCAAAATTTGACATAATTTGAAACATTTATCAACAGTTTAAAAATTTCTATTGGAATAATTAAAATAAAAACTTTTGAATTGTAATTAACTAGAATAATTAAAGAACCCCAATTAAATAAACTAATACAATAAATTACTTAATAAAACAAATTAATTAATTTAATAACTAAATAAATAATTTCATTAAATAAGTAAATTAACAAGAAGAATTAAAATCTCCAACAAGTCAGAAGCACATTTTTTCAAGAAAAAATAGTCTGATTTTTTTTCCTTTTTCACAAATAAAACTTTACAACAACAAACTTTAAACACTGAGTTTTTAATTCTTCACTAATGTCTGACACCAAAGAAAAAAGAAATTCAATGCATTTAATATCTATTAATTTGTTTTAGGAAAATCCATAAAAATTACAACAATTAACCTTTTCTGAATCTTGATTAACCTCATCCCCAAAAAGCCTTCATGTGATTCAGAATTATTTTTTTTATTTGAATACTGATATTTCAAATTAAAATAAATTGTGATTAGTTAAAGTTTAAATAAAAATAGCTGCATTTAAATAAACATTTTTTTCAATTCTCAATGTTTATAAAATTTAGTGAAGAGAAAATTTGTTATAAAAATTATCTAATAATGTGTGGTAAATGACTAATATTGAATTATTTTTATTTAATATAATGATATTTTTTCAAACATTAATTTAATTATTAATATAAATTTCAAAAGATTAAAAATATATCGAACTTACTTGCAATTATTAAAACAATCTGCATCACTTTTGTATTCATCAGTAGTATCACAGCAATCTAAGTAAAAATAATCCCACATGATTTGAAGAATTTAAAATAAGAAACAAATATTATAAAAATGGAGAAAAAATTCTATATTATATTAAATACTTAACCAAGAAATTTACAATCCAGAAATAACTAGGAAACTTTCTGGTTAATAAATCACAAAATATATAAAATTAACTTCTCTAACATCAATTTTGATTGCATATTTATTTCAATAAACAGTCTCTAGCAGAATTTCCTACAGAGAACTTTTTTTTTTATTTTACAGAATAAAAATTGTACTCACAAAATGTAATTGAATTATTTATAGAATTCATTAAATCTTTTAATCACTAAACTACTTGTACAAATTGCACAAATATTTATTAGTAAATTTTCTTGATTTTATAAAGGCATAAAATTTTTTTATTGTTGAATAAAAAATAATAATATAAAACTGTTTTAAAAGAGAACATTAGGAAAATTATCTTTCTATTTCCACAGTAAGAATCAATAAAATAAATTTTAAGCAACTAAATTCAAGAACAAAATCAAGTTAATGTAAAACATTATAAATATATAACACATTTTAAAACAGTTAAAAAAAAATATTCATATTTATTTACAAACACTTATCACATTAATTAATGTTTTAACATGGAAAATTTCTTATAAAAATTGATTTATTTTTACCACAAATGCCATCATTTACACGAGAAGAAGGAAGGTTTACTGGCAAATGCCTATGGTTCAAACAGCTAAAAATCCCATTTTTACAAGCAGATGTTCCTAAATTAAGAAAAAATATTTTAAAATTATGTTTTTATATATAAGAGAAACTGGTATAGTGGATATTATAAGCTATTTTCTCAAATACCAAAGATACTTAATTCCAAACATGAAATACAATTTCAAAAATGTTTAAATCATATAAAATGAAAATTACAAAACATATCTTTCAAATAATTCTCTGATGCAATAATTCATAGTATGTCACTAAATAAAATCAAAACTGTTTTATTTATTGATTCTAGAATAATTAAATAAATCTACAATAACTAAGCAAAATTAATTTAATTCTAGAATAAGTAATACATAATAAGTTGTTAACTTGCAAGAAACTAATTATTAATTTTCTTGCAACTTACGCTGGACACAAATATATAAAATTCAATACCATTTTACAAAATTTCAAAATTATACATTATAAGATTAAGATGTTTTCTTTAATGCTTTTCTACCTTTTTATAATTCTTCCCCTTTACATACTATTGTAACTATCTATCCTCTTCTAATCTATATATTTTATTTTTAAATCTTTTGAAATTTTTTTAATAATCAGTATAGTTTCTTATCATATAGAAGCCAAAATATAAAAATTCTAATGACTACATTTCCACACACATTCCTTGTTTAATTTCTATAAAAAATAATAAATAAAATAAATAAATACATAAAATAAATTCAAGAAATAGGTAATACTTTCCAATAAAAAAATCCTAATAAAAAATTTAAAAATTTTTTTAATTTATTTATTGTTTTTCTGAAGTTAACTCGAAATTTTGGGAGTGAAAAATAATAAATTTCTATGAGTTTTACGAATTTTAATAATGAATAACACACATTTTGAAATGTATCCACCAACATACTTTGTAGTGAAAATTTTAATTCATAATAATTTACAAAACATAAGCTTTAAAAAAAAGAAAGTTTTTTTTCTAAAAATAAATGTGAAAAAAAACATAAAAGTAAAATAATATAGTGTTCTTCAATTTCGTTATACATTTTATTATCTAAAGATAAGCCTTGTTTCTGATTAATGAAATATTTTAAGTTAGAAAATTGGATATTTCACATTTCTGTTAGTTTCAGTTACATCATAACATTAAATTTCTGAATGACAGTTAATATGTATGGATGTGAAGTTTTTATCAAATATAATTCATAGGACAAAGAGCTACATAAAAAATTGCATTTATTGCTTTTTAGCGGAATACATTTATTGTTCTAGTATTTTAAAATAATCTAATTTCATTTTTAGAAAACTTTTGTAATGAATATAATTAATAACATATTTTACAAATAATAAAAGAAATATTCATTGTACATACAACAAAATTATTTCAGAAACAGAGAAATTTACAGCATAAAAAAGTAATTTGAATACTTATATTTTTAAACATTAGTATGATAAACAGTACTTAAAATTTCATTACAAATAAAATAACTAATAAACCAATTTAAGGGAATAAATCTGAATATGTTAATGATAAATGAAATTGGATAGTTAATTAAACATTATACTAATCACTAAATACAAGTAAAATATGAAAAATTATAAATTGGGAAGAAAAAACAAGAGTAATTTGAGTCCTTTTTTTTCTAATTTATATTGTAATTTAATATGAAAAACAATATTCTCTCATTTACATATCAACAAATGAGATAAGATAGATAAAATATTATATATAAGTGAAAAATAATTAATTTTAGTTTGGGTATTTTTTAAAGCAAAAACAAATTTCAAAAATAAATAAAATAAAGAATGAAAATACACTAGTTTACTATACAAACAAGTTTCTTACAAAAATTTAACAAGAGACTAAAAATAAGACAAAAGTATAAATTTAAATAATACAAATTATAAAACTGTTATATATTCCTGGTTAACATTTAAAATAATGTTCTTAACTCAATACATTTTTTTTAATTACACACTAATACATGAGCCATTTATTTTGAAACAGGCATAACTCCATTTATCTTCAAATTGAGATATTTAAGGGTTTGTGTGTTTCAATGAATTTAAAAATATATGTTTATGATACTAATGAGTCATACTGCTTAAGTGTATCAAAGGGTGATAAATGTATAGTTTCAATTAAAATAGTGGCAATTATTAAGCGAACAATATGTGTTTTCTTATCAAGAAGGGAGTTAGGCCACTTTCAAAATTAACAACCAGATTCATTATAAAATTTGCAGATGCCAAAGTTCATTTAACATAATTTAAGACGCTTCAAATTGAAGAAAACAATACTGAATTTATTTTACATATCTTTAAAACACTCCAGAAATATAATTCATATGATTCAAAATATTTTTTAACAACATAACATACAAGATTTCAAACATAAATTTATTACAAAACAATTTACTACTCAACTACATTTTGTGCCTGTGAAAGGACTTTGAAATAATCATGATGTTCTGGTGGTATATATTATAATAGGTCGATTATAACCTTAAATTTTGCTGTTGTAATTTGTCTGATATTTTGTTGGACGTCTTCCTTCTACAATTTCGCGCTGACAACAAGACAGCTTCGTAAAGCAATACATTTTGTTTGTTAAAATCTTCCAAACTCCAAAACTTTTCAAAAATATTCTTTCTTTCTTCTTCCTCAAAATTTTTTGTCCAAGCATTTTGACAATGGCAATCTTTGTTTATGAAAATTATTTCAGGTACAATATTTCCAGTTTGAGTACAATATCTTTATCCTGAATTCTGTTTAATCTTTTGCACTTTTTGGAAGTACAATTCATTAATCTTTTCTTCACTGTTAATCATATCTTCATCCCCTGAAGACAAATATTGTTCTATAATTCTGTTTCTTTTTTGATTTTTTTAAATCATTAGTTACTATTTCTTATTCACTATGTGATTAAATGGTCTTGATCAGTTTTCCCCAAGGGTGAAATAATTTTTAAAATTTAATATTAAATTTTAAGTTTTATTTTAATTAAATGTACTGGTTATTCAACTAACACAATTGTCCAAAAATTGCGATTAATTTTCCTGTTTATAATGCGCGAATTATGTGTTAAAAAAGTTCCGAATTTCATTGTGCATATCATAGGCCACCGCTGTTAATCTGAAAAAAAATATTTTTCATCAGAAAAGTTTACAATAAAGTTTTGAAATAAAAATGTTGTTTGTTTCATAAAATAAATAACAGATGGTCCCAATATTCCGTTGACTTACTTTAACTATAATCAGCACTATCCAATTACATTCAAGAATGAATTCAGTTCTTTTGAACTGTTATTAAATTTGCAATTCATTAACGTCATTTCGCATTCTGTTTTGATATAATATGTTTCACTTTGAAAACATTCAAATTAATAAATTGTCAAAGGGAAGTGCAAATTATTAATTTAAAGAGTAAGTTTTAAATTAAAAGCAATAAGGAAGGCAAATGAAAAAAATGTCAACAAACGTGTAATGTAAGGTGAAAAACAAAACCTGTGCAGGTACAAAAGAAAAAAATGTATTCCATGTGCAGTAATCCAATTCTTTCATTTAACTATTAACGAAACAAATATAGTTTACTTTAAAAATATTCCTAAATCTCGTTATGAAAGTTATTAAAATCTAAAAATCAATTAAGTTTCACTAGAATTTCTCGGACACTGATTGAGGTCAAGCTTTCATCTTAGTTAATCGCACTTTGCACAGAGGTGGATTCAAGCAGATCTATATAAATGTTTTTGTTTCTCTCTCTATAAAATTTATTATATTTTTAATAATAATGAATGTATTTTTTATTTTATTTGGCACCAAATTATCAGCATAAACTTTCGACTATTCGTTTTAAAAATTGCCACAGATAATGCGACGCTTTTTTTCTTCTTTTGCTTGAATAAAGGATTATATACAGGAAAATATGGTAATTTATAAATACTAATCAATTACAATTATCTTCATCAATTGTTTTCCGACATTATCAATAGTAAATATCTTGATTTAAGTATAAAGGGAGTTAGGCCACTTACAAACTACACAGTTCAATTATTCAACTAAATCTGAAAACTTATGTGTCAAGAATTAACATATTTCCTCAGAATATAAAAAACTTGAAATGCTTTACTGATAAATAACACAACGTTGTTCATGTAACCATGGTAACCAGAAAAATTTGAAAAATGGAGTAAAGCCACTTTCTTAAAATAAATGGCTCATATTGTATAAAGTATAAATATTTAGACAAATTATATAATTACATTAAAAAATATATGCATTATTTTTTTTTTTTTTTTTTTTTTTTTTGGAGTTCAATTCTAATTACAATAATCTTTACATATTATTTTTAATCAATTTATTTTTAATTCAATAAATTCTTCTGAATACCTAAAGTTGTAATAAAGTTAACTTATTATCACAAAAAATGCTTATACTCTAAATAATTTTCGTGAGGTTTACTGATGCAAATTAAAACAAGAAATTTTTGAGTAAATCATGAAAATTACAAATATTAGGTCAGATTACTTTGTTTTCCTACAAATTAATTTTCCCTTCATTTTTATTTATTTATTTTTTTAATATATAAATCCATTTATAACATTTTAAAAATTTATGATAAAATCATACAAAATAACGTGAATTTTACATTAATAAAAACTATAAATGAACTTAACCACATATATTTATAATTTTTTTATAAATGGGTAGTCAAAAATAAAACCTTTTAAATAATTTTAAGAAATCAGATTAAATATCTTAAGTATGTGAAATGACAATGTCTAATAATATTTCCCATATTTCAAATACAATTAAATTAAATAAAAAATTAATATAATCATATTCATTTTTCAAATAACAATCAATAAGATATTTTATTAAAACATTTTAAAAAAATTTTTTCATTCATATATAAACACAAATTTATAAAATATTTTTAATTGATAAATAAATCTAAATAACATTTGTAATATGTTGATATTTAACAAAATTATTTCATATAAATTTTTTGGTAAGTTATAATGTACTCATGAAACAAAACTTGTCAACTTAATCAACATGAAAGATAATCAAAAATAAATATTAACCTGGTTCATCAGATCCATCCTCACAATCACAGAAATCATCATTAACATAGTGAAATGGAAATGTTCCAGAGCCATCCAAGCAACGAAATTGTTGGGTAGGATCATAAAACACTTTTCCTGAGAAATGAAATTTTACACAAATTATGTAAGTTAAAATATAAATTAATTTTTATTTTCTAACTAATTCAAAACAAAATTTTAGATTATTTGAGAAAACATGTAATAATAAAGTGAAAAAATAACAAAAGAAAAAAATACTAATTTACATAAATGAACTAAAAATACATTTAATAAAGATACAAAAAAAGATATTTCCTTTTTCTCTGTCATGAAGTTTTATTAAAACTAAATCAATTTAAAAGTATAGTTAAGTAATTTTATATATTTAATGTGAGTTTGTAAAAATAGAGGATGATTATATGGTAATTTGTATGAGATTCACATACCTTTTAGAAAATATATCAATCTAATACAGCTAATAAATTTATATAGTAAATATTTATTATGTAATATTACATATATATATTGTTCATATTTCAAACTCTTTTTAAAGTAAATACTGTCCAAATTTAAAAAAAAGGAAAAATTTTGAGAATTCTTGTTTTACATAAAACTTAAATTAGAAATAATTTTTGAATACTGGATTAATTGTTCTTGAAAAGCTGTTGCCATCTTTTGTCAACCAATGTACTTTTATTTTGATAAAAATGAATATTACAATAATTGATAACTCATATTGGATATAAAAAATTCCATTATTGAAAGAACATAAATTCAGGATATTTACCATGGTTCTTGAAATTGCATATATTTTACTGAGCTATACATTAATTTCTAACAACTTAAAATATATTTAAATATAAGTTAATTTACTAAATTCTGAAACTATAGAAAATTAGTTTCACATTTAAACATGGCATTTTTCTATCATTAAATATTCAGACATTTTTCTGATTCAAAATCCTTGTATTGAACCTTCATATGTTGCCTTATATCATGAACATTTAAAATGGCATAATCAAACATCCAACTCCCCCTTTATGTTTCTTACTTAAAAGTACCATAAGTCACAACTCATAATAATTGTTTCAAATATAAAATACAGAAATTTATTTGTACACACTTAACATCAAATAAAAATTATAAATTTAAAAATAAACAAAAGGTAAAAATGGAAGATATAATTTTTACATGTACACTTATGACCTTAAAAATTATCTTTATTAATTTAAAAATTTATCATAGTCATTTATTTTTATCTTTAGTGACACAGTAAAATTTTCAATTTTATTCATAAGAATAATTTATTAATAAAGTATTTCTAATTTCATTTAGATTTTTTAATATTCAAAAATTTTTTAATGACTTACCATTACCATAAATCCAACCTTTCTAGAAAAAAATGAATGAAAATCTGATTTTAGAAATTACATTTTAGCAGTTTCTTACTTTTGAAAATAGCCAGGGTTTTCATTTTGTAATGTTTACTAAGTAATAAAGCAATGCAGTGAAATGAGAATTTTAGTGATATGTTATTAGTCGAACTGTTTTGTTTTATCGCAAAAAAACTTGAATAAAATCAAATTCATTAAAGAATCATTTATTTAAGGGGTGGCCAAACTATGGTTCAGGAGCCACATGTGATTCTTTGAAGGATTATTTGTAGTTCTCAATAAATGTACTGGAGAGAAGATCAGACTCTACAATTAAAATATAAGTTGACACTGATTAATGAATTTTGAAAATTTGTACCAGTATTGAAGTATCCTGAATTAAAAATGGCTGCTTTTCGAACTATTTCAATACTCAGAACAACATACTAATGTGAATAATTTTATTCTTTAAAATTCATGAAATGCAAACTTTGATCAGTAGTAGCTAACCAACATCACAAAGAATTACAAAGTACTGTCACCAATTAGTCACCAAATCTTAAGGAATTATCAAGAGAAGTAAAATAATGTGTTCAGTTTTTAATATTTAAATTTAATACACACATTTTGCACTTTTATTTATATGACTTCAATAAATATAATTTCTGTAAAAAAAATTTTTAAATACCTTTTTTTTTATAAAATGTTTTGACAGCTTACCTCTAAATACATATTTAATTGCGGCTCTAAAAAAACTTCAAATTTTAAAAAATGGTTGGGACTATTAAGAAGCTTGGCCACTCCTGATTTATTTAATCAAGCTATACCCCATGCATATAATGTTCTCCTTATTACTTGACAATTCCATATTTGTTTGAAATTTAAAAAAAGTATAATTTGAATGATACCTTTAAAAAATAAGATTCCTACACATGTAAATTTTAGGTTTATTCAGAAAGAAAATATTGCATATTCTACTGAGAATATATTTAAAGATTGAAATTACAGATGCCCTAATATATTTCTAAATTAAAATAACTTGTAAATGATTTCTTTTTGATAATTATAATGAGGTTCTCTACAGAAAATGTAATAACTGAATACTGATATACATTCATATCTAATATTGTAAAAGCTATTAAAATGTATATAACACATTTTTCAACTAATAATTTTTTCCTTGTCACATTTTTCTACAATCTCTTAACATTATGAATCCTCAAGTCTAAAATAAAGTAAAAAATATTTTTAGCACATATTTCTTTGATTTCTGATAACTTGATAACAAAATAAAAAATAAAAAAAGGGACTTAAAATTTTTAACTGCAGAAAAAATATTTTCTATTATATTTAGCCATAACTATTCTCAATATCATGATTCATTCTTTCCTATAAAAATATTTAAACAAACAATCTTGATAGAATTCAGATGATCAAGGACTCTTTAATTTCCATTCAGCTCAGTACTTCACTAAATACTAGTTGATACTGGAAGCTTAATGTAGTGTTGTCAGGAGGCAATTAATGAGAATTTCAATTTAAATTAGAAACAGTTTATTAATAAGAATAAATTTTAATATAATTATAAATTGGCAAATTAAATTATCAAAATAGCGAAAATGATGGTAACCTTGGTGAACTCTGCCGCAGATATATCTCACGTATGCTGTCACTCTAAGAACTCAACTCCAAAAACAAAATATAATTGGAAGGGGAGAGGGAGGAGGCAGTTCTCAGTGATCATGCACTTTTTTTTTTATTTTTATCTTTGCTTGTTATATCACTAACACACATAATTTTAAAAAATAATGTTCTTTAATAAAATGGATAATAAACTGGTCAATTCAAGACATTTTTATTTAATAGAGCATATTTATGAATAGCTGTAAAATTGTAATATATAAGAATGATTTTAAAATGTAAATAGATCACAAAAGTATACTATCAAGCACAATGCATCAAATAATTGTCAACCTTTTCTTGCTCAGAACAGTCATTTGAGTTAAGTCTTATATTTAAAGGAGGAAGTTAAGCACAAAATTTGTTTTCTTAAAACTATAACAAAATAGCAAGATAACACTTGCAGAACAGCAAGGAAATCACATGAAGTATTCACTTTATAACTATGCTCATCTAACTATGTTTAAACATAGTGGATCATGTACAAGATTCCTAGAAATTTTACCAGTTTTTAGGAATTTCTTATATATATTCCAGTTTTTAGGAATTTTTTAGAAATACTGTTTTTATTTTACATGAAATTCATATATTATTTAGATTGGAAAACTTTTATTAACCGCACATCAGGTATAAAATATTTGAGTTAAACATTAACCTAACACTTAAAAACCTATATGGTCTAACTCTTAATAAAAACATTCATATTATTTTAAGTTATATTTGTAAATAAACATGGACTTTATAAAAAAAGCAATTTTGCAGATAAACTTCAAATATTCTTCATACTATATATTAATAAAAATGAGCATCTATTGTTCCTTTTATATCTAAAAAATAAAATCTTTTCTTTTACACATTTAAAATTTTTAATGCAGAAAATATTTTGACAAAATTTAGCACTAACCACTTATGTTACTTATATTCTGTTGTTAGAAAAAGTTTATTGCTATAAAGTTAAATATTTTGAATTTTTATGTCATAATTATATGCTTGTTATGTTAAACCTGTCCACCAGGCTGCTTGCGGATGGTGTTCTTTACGATTAACTGCTAGGTTTCGTGGATTCATAGTGTCTAATATACTTACAAAATATTAAACAATCATGTGATTAATAACATAATTTCAAGCATTGACCAATGAATGTTTACTTACAACTTGAATTCCATTATTTTTTTGTTTGCTATATATTTTACTATATTTATTCGAATACATTTTCACATAAAAAAAAATCAATCTGGAGAATATTTCTAATTGTGATTATTGTTTAAACTAAACTGTATATGTTGTTACAAAATATCTAGAAAAGAAAAGCATAAATAATAAAAACATCAAGTTTTAAGAACTTCAGAGGATCCAAGTAGTATTAAGAGGTCTAAAATTGTTCATTTTTCTAGAAGGTAAAAAACTTAAATAACATATTTAAGGCTTCAGTTTTTGGTAGAACATATAGCTTATATAAAATAAATTTATAAATATGTCTTTTAAGACAAAATTCTTAAATTATGATAATTGTTGAATTATTTGTGAAATTATTTTACAAAAACTGTTACTACTCAATATATATATATATATAAGATAAAATATGAAAAAGAGTGTTCTTTCTTTTAGCATAGCTGGCCATCTCCCTCCTGATGAAGACGTGGCCCCTATGTATTCTTCTTTTCATCTGTTTCATGTATTTCAATGCTTTTCCATATTTTTCATGTTTTATTTTATTTATATTTCACTGTTTTTCCAATTTCATATTTTTCATATTTTATCTTATTTATATTGGCAAATCTTTCTTTAGCTGCTTTTGCGCTGGCTAGATTTCCTATTGTATTGTATTGTATATTTTGTATTGTATTTTTATATATATTTATATTATTATATATATTTATATTTTTTGCTATATGTATATATTTTTTGCTTTATAATTATATATATATATATATATATATATATATGTATGTATGTATGATGGTATCAGCATTAAATCAAAATTTTTAATTCAGTTAATAATTTATTTCATATCCTAGTCTGTGCTTCATACTATTTATTTAATAATTCAAAAAAAATAACACAAATAACTTTGCCTATCATATTAAATAAACCTTTATTTTAATAAAAAAAATTAACTGGGTAATTTTCATCCCACAGGTGTCTGTCCACACAGGTGTCTGTTATTTATTGAAATATAATATAATGAATACATACATATGAAAAATAACAGTTCCTAATAAAATTAACTAAGAGAAGAATATTTTGATGTTTTTCATAATGTTTATAAACTTCAGTATTTTAATTTATAATATGATTTGCAAATGATGACTAGAAATAACTTGATATTAAAGTTTTAAAGGTTAGATTAGAGCAAAGCCCACAGCCTTGGGATGAATGATTTTAGTAAGTGATAATTGTGGCTTGTGCCCATCTTGATAACCCTACTACAATATACTAGATATAATAAACCAAATTATTTCTGAAATATTCTTCTGGCTTGACACTTTTTTTTTTCAGCTTGTTGTCAAGGGTGTGGTTTTTCCTAGGATTTACCACCTCATTACAAAAATAAAAAAAGCAATTTTTTCTCTTCCTTGCACATATTAGAAAATGCAAGCATTTTCCATTTTTTTTTTATTAAGAACTCTTTTTTATTATATTAGAAATATTGTAACAAAAAATTTGACACACATACGAAAATTACATCCAAGTTCTTAAAATTTATTTATAACATTTATAAAGAAAATAAAATGTGTGCGTGATTATTAAAATATTTTATGGCCTCATTACAAAATTAAACAACCTTTTTAGACTTAAATTAAAATAAATATAGTAATTTCACAGCATTTACATAAAACAGATTAACAAATTAAAGTGTTTTGTATTTAAAACTTTAAACTAAAGATAAAATGTTTACCAAACAATTTTCTAAAATTTCTAATATTTGGTCTTAGTAATCAATTCGATTAAAAACGAATTATAGTAAATAAAAAACAAGGATATTAAGTAGAATTAAAAACTAACTCGAAGATTTATGATTCCTCTTAGAACAATAAACTTCATTTATTTTACGAAATGGAAATTAATATATAAAAAACAAAAGTCCTTGTTTAAGGAAATTATAATTATTAAAATCAATTTACAGAATAATAGAAAGCACAAGAAAGTGAAAAGAGAGAAAAAGAAGAAAAGAAAGACATACTTATTAAAGATACACCACGGGGTCGCAAAGCTGCTAGTGTACCAGAAGATAAAAGACAGAGTAAAGAAAAGACAGATAAATTAACTAATAAGGCCATAGAATATATATAGGCAAAAACCCACCATTAATGATATTTTTTTATTTTTTAGTTATTTTCAAACAGAGGACATATCTTCGTTTCTACTTTTTTCTATCAAAAACTAAACTTATATTAATTACAAATATTAGATGGACTAATCATCTTGCTAAAAATATCATGCTAATGTCAACAGTTTTAAACTTCAGTTGACATGTACTGATTATATTCTTTACATAGCCATACCAGTCTCTAGCTTCTGGCAACAGATGATTAAGAAGCTTACCCAATTATTCATTGATAATGTACGACTGTTGATTAAAGAACAATTAAATAAAGCTTTATTATTTAACTTTATTACTTTTTGCTCTAGTTCTATAAGCTGACATGAACCTAAGCATCTTGCTTATTGCTTTCAAATCAGTTTGGAAAAATGGTAGTGTGAATGGAAATGCATAATTTCTTTCCATCGGTCAGACATATTTTCATTAAAACAATACACAACCATTAAAACTGTACTATTTGTTTTATATTGTTTGTACTAAAATCATTTTATTAGTTGGTTGGTGATTTTAAAACGTCAGTTCCAATAACGGATTTCATCCCCAATAATTTCTAGATTAGAATATTTTACAATAAAAAAAACTACCAAAGGATACCAAAAATTTTGAAACTTATTGTTTTGCTTCGCATTACAACTAGCAAAATATAACTATATGTACCATTCGGCTTAAATAATTGACTTTATAATTACCAAAAGTAGTGCGAACAGGGTGTCGTGGTCAGTTCACACTGCACTTTTTAAATAAATTTAAAGTTAAAGTTGTTTTAACTAAAATATCAGGCTGCGTGCGAAATTGATTAAATAAATATTAATTATTACTAAAGCTAATTTTCAATAAGAATAAATAAAGAATTTTTCTTGAGTGAGATTGAGACTTCTCTGAGAATATAGTCTTCGTAAATCTCCTGCCCTGATGGCATTCAAGGTTCCATGATAGATCATTTTGAACTTCTCGATGTACAAAGACTTTTGTAAATTTTTAATCATTCTTGGAGATTTAATCGTCTCCCCCATGGAGGGAAGAGAGCTATAATTTTCCCCGTATTAAGTCAAGTAAAGACACTGCCTTCTTTGAGAGTTTAGACCCATTTCATTGACTTCTTTTGTGTGTAAATTTATGGAGCGTCTGATTCTGGGCAGGTTGAAACATCATCTAAATAATAATGACTCGTTTCTGAGATGGATGTGGAATATGGTTACAAAAAATGGCATAGTATGATAGATTAATCAAATCTAATTTGTTTTCCAAAAAGTTAATAATGTTCAAAATATCACAAATTGATCTTCAAAGCATTGAAATCAGAGACAACCTTTTTTACTATTAACCGGCAACTTTTTAGTTTCCAGTCTGGGATTTTCCTAAATAGAACTCTGTTAAATTACTTTGAAAATGTTAAATACTTTGATTACTCTGTGGTACCTTGATTAAACATTGAGGGTTAGGTAGCCAAGATCAGAAAGGGACTTAATATTTTGAAATTTATATCTGGTCGTGAGTGACACTAGAGAAGCATATGTAATTCGTAGTGTATGGGCATCAATACACTATGAATTGCATACACTTTTCTTGTTCGACCAATTTTATCGGAGTATAATTCCTTTCTTAAGCTTTTCTTGCGCTTCCAACACCAATCTTAATAAACAGGAAAGTGTATAGCATTGTGCAGCTAGAATTATTACCGACCTTCGCCATAGTCATCTGAATAGCATGGTGCTTTTTGAAAGCAATCTCCTACTCAGCCTACATTCACGATTGGACAGACAATCGACGTTTGAAGAGACACGGCCTCTTTTATTTTTTAAATAGCTGTATCTACTCTCTTTTAAAGTGGAACTAAATTCCTTGGGTTTCTTTTAAACTAACCTGGAACATGAGGGAATATACTTCCACGATGAACTCTTAACTAAAGTAACGAAAAACTCCGAGTGTCCAAACCTCGTCAAAAGCCTGACTTGGACACTAGCCATAGTATTCCTTAGTCTTACTTAAAGATTTATATTGAAAGTAATGTGAGACAGAGTTGAAAGGAGATCTCCGGTAGTGGAGTGTACATACTTACTTCTACTAGCACTGTGGAGTTTGAGATAAAATACCCTAATCAATTTTTAGATCAGAGCTTATATCTATCAGAAAGAGATTGCAGCTTGTGGATCAGGAGGATCCTTTTCAAGACACTTGAATCTTGACAGGTAGTCACGGTTTTATTCTGTACCTGTCTAACTGGGGTGCTGTTGGAGATGAGATTTGCCTGGTTAATTTAAATCTACTTTACAAACTTTCAGCCAGCCATACTCTGTATTCCTTCACATGTTGGGGTTGAGGGGAATAAAAAAAAGCCAACTTCTTGGTCAGATTCTCTGCTGAGGAGGATGTCATTAAGAGAAGATCCCCTTCTGCAAGATTTCTTAACTGTCTAAAACAAAATTAAATAATCATTCGAAAACCCCTAACCAATTGGTATTTTGAGGAAAAATTCGGAGAGATTTTTCCGCTTAGGTTCCTCCAAACTGCTTTTTCGTGCTTCTTTAGTGGCCACACAAGAATTTCCATTTTTTAGCAACATCAAAAATATACCCGGAGTGCCCCTAATGCACAGCTAACATGACTTTCCCTGCTCATATTTTGTTGTATTTAAATTTTTGGTAGGACGAGTTCTTGTGGGACTTTTTCAAATATTATGGATATTTTCGGATTTGGGGAGATTGTCTAGCTGTGCTGAATAACTTCAAGAATAGCTATAACAAATGCATTAAAGTCTATTTATTGTTCGTTGATATCACAAATTATATGATATTTTTATATTGTTTAGCACATTATTTTAAGCACTTACAAGCCAAATTGTCGATAGTTAATATTATGATATTGTTAAATATTAAATGTGAAACAAAAAAAATCTCTTTTTTGACAAATCTCTCAAACAGAAAATAATTTTGGGATGTTTAGTCTTTGTTTTTATAAATAATTTTGTTTATAAATAAGTTTGTTTTTAACCAGATTTTACTTCTCTTATATTTATTTTGATCTTCGTCAGATATTTTAAGAAATACTCATAATAATAGCAGAAAATAAAATTCCTTTGAAACGTATAAGCGTATTTAAATCAGTGTTCCCCAACTTATTTAAATCACAATTTGCTATCGCGATAAAATTAAATTGCAACATAAGTGCGTTTAATAGTTCAGTGTGGATGAAGTATCAAACATGATAATATATATTATATAGTTTTATATTTTAGCGTGTTTGATACCTCATCATAATATATACAACATATTTTTAACATTAAATACACTGCTGGACAATTGTTAAGGACGGATCACAAATTGCAAT
Organism: Latrodectus elegans; assembly: GCA_030067965.1. Taxonomy (NCBI): domain Eukaryota; kingdom Metazoa; phylum Arthropoda; class Arachnida; order Araneae; family Theridiidae; genus Latrodectus; species Latrodectus elegans. The sequence continues at coordinate 16,112,070 of CM057821.1, read as the reverse complement.
GTAGAATAACATTAAGCGAGATACGAGGCCTAGTAGGATAAAATATAGTTGCCACACTGTTCAGACATTAGAATAAAGAATATTTATTGTTCTGGAAAGTAAAAAAGCTGTGAAACATCTGAAATTAAAAAAAAATTATCATTTGATGCTGCATACGGAAAAATGGAACAATGCATCTGAAAGTCAGCAGGCACCTTGAAGAAAGGTATCAGTTCGGGATATGTCCACTGTGCAGTGTGATGCCACATTCCACACGTTCTATCATACTTTCCACAACATTATCCAGCAGCTGTTGAGGCAATTTATTCCATTCCGCTGTGAGTGCATGGATGAGGGTGTTCTTGTTTGTCGGAGAATAGTTTCAACCAGCAACTTGCCTCCCCAAAAGCATCCCACACATTTTGAATGGGGTTTAGATCTGGAGAACGGGATGGCCATACGAGACGATGAATACTGTCGCTGTCTAGACAATCCTGAACAATGGGTGTTCGATGACATGTTGCGTTGTCGGCCATAGAAACAAATTTATCACATACAGCACCACCGAAAAGACGAACATGAGGAAGTAGAACTTCATTAATGTATTGTTGTCTCGTCATAGTCCCATTCGCAACCACATGTAGGGGCATGCGGCCATTGATGATGATACCGGCTCACACCATGACACTGCATGTCGGATATGGAACCCTTCCCTGGATATTTTCTGGACGATAAGCAGTACCACTCATGCGCCAGATCAGTTGGTGTCAACAGTCCGATGACAGACTGAACCTACCCTCATCTGAGAATAGTACGCAAGCCCAGTCCTGTTCAGTCCAATTGCAATGCTCACGACACCATTGCAAACGGGAAGTACGATGCTATCTGGTCAATGGGATACACGCAACAGGTCTGCGGGAGTATAGTCCTCCTCCCCTCAAACGTCTGGTAACAGTTTTTCGGGAGATCTGCTTCTCTGAGGCAGCAAGAAACTGATTTGCCACTTGTTAAACTGTGGTGCGCCTGTTTCTTTCTATTAATAGAACGATATATCTGTTTTCTGCAGGCGTCGTACTTCTAACACGACCTCCGCCGTGCCACCTACTACACATTCCAGTAGTTTTAAATGACTTCCACAGCCGTGAAACAACGCTGTGAGCGATGTCGAACTCCCTGGCAACATCTGTTATTTGTCGTCCTTCTTCGTTCTTTTCAATAATTTGGCCATGCATAAAATCATCTAAATGATGTCGGGAAGACATGCCAAAAATTTCAAGTTCGTCTATTAAATCTTTCCTGTTAAAATTTTAACTTGAAGCAACAACTGTCCACACGCATCAAAACCTTTAAAGCTCTTATGAACGCTGCACTAGATGAACAGACGTGGGAAAAATATTTGCATACGCATACTTCTTCTTATTATATCCCGCACTTATTCTAATTTTCCACATTTTGCTTCCTTTCATTTTGTGGTTGCTATGGATGATAGTGTTATCCGCCCTTAGCAATTGTCCAGCAGTGTATCTAGTCTAGTAAACATTTAGCATGCTTTAATATTATATGAATCGCTCTGGTTACGATATTCAACAATAATTGTTTGTTTTGCATTCTATCGCTTGTTTCGGCATGGAATCGTGAAGTCTCTTACCACATTTGACTCGACACTTATAGGAAGATTGTACTTTGGGCAGTGACTTTAATTAATATATATATGTATGTATGCATAGTATATCTATAGATCTAGTCTATTTAGAGTCTAAGCAGTTTCAAGATAAACTCTTAAAATGAAAACGGTTTAAACTAATCTTCATATAGTTAAAAGAAGTGAAAATAATCATTAAAGACATAGCAATTTATCGGCTAAAGCTGTCATTAAAATAAAGTTAGCTCATATAATTATCGCTGAAGAAATTCAAGAGTGATTGTATGAAATAGACATCATAGCATTAGACGAAGCTTCCTCGAAATTAATATACTTTTTTCCAGCACTTTTTACTATTTCTTGGGTTAATAAACACATGAAAACAAGTAAGCATATTCGTTGTTAGTAGTATATGGGGGGGGGGGGCTAGAGGACACTCAAAAAATGCAATATTTTTTGCAAAATAAGACCTATTTTGCAAGTTTTATAGCTGTTTTTTGATAAAAATTTGCAAAAATAGAGCATTTTTGATTTTTAAAATTTAAACAAAAAAGTGTGTTTTTCACTAAAAAATGACGTCTTTTTCATTAAAATATGCAGTATTTTTAGTGTTTTTAAGCTGTTTTTGATGAAAAATCGAGCTTTTTTTCACTTTCAAAATTTCAACAAAAAAATTTGACCTTCCATCGAAAAAATGATCACTAAAAATGCATTATTTTTATGTTTTTAAGCTGTTTTTTCGATAAAAATTGAGTTTTTAAGCTGTTTTATTATAAAAATTTGTGTTTTTGGATATTTAAACGAATGTTTTTTTATAAGAAATGCAAGGTTTTGAAAATATAAGATAAAAGCCGTTGTATGTGTTTTTTAAAAGATAAAGATTTAAACTTCTTCCAACTCGTAATCATAATATTTATCATTTATTTTACCTTTGTAATTAAACAGATATTTATTTTTATTTATTTTTTTAATTGCTCTTTCAGATAAATCACCATGGCAAGAACTTAAGTAAAATTCTTTTTCATTATCGTTTACTTCTAGTTTTGCAATTAATGAAGATCCAAATTTTGTTTTTGATTTTTTCAAAGATATCAAATTGTATTTTCCAACTTCTAAATCTCTCAATTTAAAAGTTTCAGGATATATATTCTTTTGATGTTGTTGAATTCTTCCATTTATGATATTTCATTTTATTAAATGATTTTACGTTTTCAAAAATATTTTCTGAAGATATTTATTTATAATGTAATAAGATGTTTCATCTACTAGATCAAGTGCTTTTTCTCTTATATCCTTATTTTCAACTTTTAAAATTAATTCTCTTATTTGATCAATATATTTCATTATTAAATCATCAATTCCATATCTGTCATATATTTTATTGATTTCAATTAGCTCGTTAATTAATTTTGAATTCTCTATTATTTCTTCACTGATATCTAAGTGTTTTATTTCTTCCATTTATTACAAACTATTTTTTTTTGAACGGATTTCTTATACTGACAACATTTATATAGACTGCACATAGGACCTAATATTCTAGGACATTTAGGTACATCAATATCTACAGCTGGTATATTTAATTCTTCAAATATTTCTTTTCAATTGTTCCTCCTTTATAAGCAAATCTACCACCATATTCATCATATAAATATTGTATATAATTTTTAACATTTTCATTACTAATCCATAAACTTTTATCGTCTGAATATCTTTTAAATCTTAGACCGTGAATTTCATGAGTGCATTTACGAACAATTTTCATTTCTTGTTCTGTTAATTCACAATTGGGTGTAAATACTTGAATTGTTTCAGCAATTGGTTCTGTTAAATGTGTCCAACTAATTTCTCTGATGATTTTTTATCTGGAAGGATGAATCCTTGAATATTGAATATCAATGATATATCAGTCATTTTATTTTAAATGCATTTTTATAAATAATTTTAAAAATTGAGAATAAAAAATATTAAAGATATAAAGTTCTGAAAATATAAAATATTAAAGATATAAATACTGACGATATAAAATATTAAAGATATAAAATACTGAAGATATAAAATATTGAAGATATTAATATCCAAAGGGAACTGTGTTATAATCATCCAAGATTCTACGTTTATCAAATCCAAACATATATCTCTTATTTGATTTAGTACTTGAAATGTCTCTATTTTTTGTATCTTAAATTGGTTAATTTCAACATCTATACAATCAGTTTCACCTGTAATTATTTTCATTCGGTTATCAAAATCTAACATTGTTTCACTCTGATAAGACATTTTAAATCCTTTCACTTTTCCATGTGCAGATCCATCATTAAGTATATATCCATAATCTTTACTAGCTCCAGATATCCAATATTTCATATATTTATCATTTCCAAGTTCATCTGTCCAATCTCCTAACATACATCCTGTTTCAATATCTTTGGTTCCATCATCTATATAAACAACGCTATCTGTATCGTAATATATAACTTTTTCTTTTAATTTATTTAACATTTTGTATAATCGTATTCTAGCAGAACTGGTTGTAAATGCTGCTATATAAATATTTGTGTTAAAGTTATTTATCTCATATTGTTCTTTCATTTTGTAACTCATTTCTACGCAATCATCATTCATAAATACCATGTTTAAATCTTTTATTGTATCATCTAGAATAATTCTATAGAAATCTTCAATCTCCATTACGTATTCAGTTTGTTTCATATTTTTCGCTGTCCAAACTTTCCCCATAAGGAGTTCAAACATATTTTAGCTATAAATCTCAAACCTGGATTTTCTTCTATGTTTTTCAATTTTATACCTAATTTCTCTTTAACTACCTTCTTATATTCCTTTTCATTTTTAAAATTATTTTTCCATTTATCACATGTTTCAAGTTTAATTTTTAAAAACAATTTTACGTACTCTTTGAATAATTCATTTGATTTATTTTCAAAGTTCCAAACTTCATAAATATTCATTATTTTATATCCTTTTTAATAGCTAATTTCATTTCATCTGTAGTCCAAGTACCTATAAAACATCTTTCGTTATCGCTGTGTTTACATTCTGAATTTCTGATAACGTAACAATCTTTACATTTCTTCTTATCAAGAGACGATTTGAAGTGCTTACAATGAAGGGTTTCAGAACATGATCTACATAGTGAAAACAACAGTTTTTCTCCTTTATAAGGTAGTACAGGATTATATAATTTCCGAGGAGGTAGTACTTTACATTTTATTAAACCATACCAAATTTACTATATTTTTCAGGGTTAAATATTTTATTAGGATGACCAACTGGATAATAATCAAAGTAATTAACTGTTGGATATAAAGACGTTACATCTAGGTATCTTCCTTTTTCATTCGTTTTAAATTCATATTTTAATTTAGTGGGTTCACATCTACCACCATAAAAAGCATCTCTAGGATTTAGAGGTTCGATGAATTCTCTTTTCCATTCTTTTTTCATGTATTTTTTCATATCTTTATTATTGTCAAAAGCACATTCCCATATAGTTATTAATTCATATCCTTCTTTCATTATTTTCTTATTAATCTTTTTAGTTCTTTCATATAAATCTTGCATCAACATTTGATTTTTAAGATTTATTTGTGTACCAGAAAAACAATTTTTACATCCATGCCAATAACAGCCATGGAATTGAAAAACTGTATTTTCATGAAATCCATCAACTTTATAAGTTTTATTTCCTAATTTCAGCTTTTCTTTCCACCATTCAAAGCACCTTGAATATTAATATTTACTTTTTTGAAATATAATCTAACCAAGCAATTGATTTTTTACTGTATTGATCTTTATGAATTGTATCATTATCTATAGCTATAATATCTTTTTTCAAGAATTTATCTCTGTAAATACCCATGCACACACCTGCTAATGTTACATATTTAAAGGGATCTACATTAACAGTTTCTAAAAATAATCTTCTCAATTCCAAGCATCCTTTTCTCAAAATATCTACATCTGATCTACAATATTTTATAAATTCATTTTGAAAATCAACTGTTTCATTTTTCACTGAGTTATACCATTTATTAAAATTATTTCTTTCATTAGTAACCATTGTATCATATCCATAGTAATATTTATCAGGATATTTACCAACATAATTTTGATTACTTTTGGTATTAAAAAGATGTGGAAAGTATCCCTTAGCTAATTCAGTTAATCCAAACGTTTTTGGAAATTTTTAAGTAGTATCATTGTGAAATTTATGGAATCAATAAATCTTATATTGTAAGCAGGCGAATGCATATAAGTTAATTTATTACCTTGGTATATAGTAAATACTTTGATGTTATTTTTGAAACAATATTTAGCTAAAAATTGAAAATCAAATCCTTTTCCATAATGAGCTAAACAGGTATATCCATAATGATTATCTTTAAATAACCAACTACAAAATTCATTTTCATCTTTGAATATTTTCTCTTTACCTTCATAATCGTGACATATTAATAGATTAACTTCATGAATTCCAGTTTCTTGAACTGTTTCAAGATCAAAGAATATATATTTTTCAGTGTAATCAAGTTTACATTTTTCACACCAATCTTTTTGATCTCGTATGAAAGTAGGACACTTCTGTTTACACATACCTCCTTTTGAACTCTTTTGTTTCATAAAGCATTTATGATCATTCATTACCCATCTCCAACAATTTTTACATCTCAGTTCACCACATTTATGATCCTTACGTTTTCTTTCTAAGCTACTTATATTTCTTTTACACTTTAAACATTTCCATAATATTTTACAAACACTATAACCTTTATCATCTTTCGTTTTGTGATTTTCAAAACATTCTTTACCTGTAAATTTTCTATTGCATTTATTGCAAAATATTTCATCTCCTTTACAATCAGAATTTTGAACAAAACATCTATTACATTTCAAAGGACATTTGTGACGATTAGTTTTCTTATATCCTATTTTACAGTAATTACAATAATGATCTTTACCTAAAAATCCTGTAATAGAAGTAATGACATTAAAATGATTTTGAATCTTGTATATGTAAATACATGTAGATTTATATTCTCCAGAATATAAACTTTGATTACAGTTTTCTACAGAAAATATTAATTTGAATATCTAAGAATTGTTCAAATATTTTAACCTCTTCTAAGCTGCATATTTCTAAAGGAATATTACATAAATTATGTAGTTTTACAGCTAAGGTTTTTGTAATAAACGGCCTTTTCTAATATATGTTATATCATTTTCTGTTAGTTTTTGATGATTTAATTTATCACATAATAATTTTGGATTTTGAACAGCTAGAGCAGTGACAATAGATCTAGCTAAGCATATATTGTCATTATTTTTTATTTGACAAATACTTCTCTTCTTTGAAGGATCTGTTTCTGAATACATTCTTAATGATTTATGCCTACCTCCTTCTGGTAGTTCAATTACATGAAAATCAAAAATGCATTCAGTTATATCAAGTTCCTTATATTCAATCTTATTATTTAATGTTTCTAAATATACTTCTGTAAGCATCTTTAGTAGACATCATTTTAGGATGAAAAGGAGCACTTAATTTTGGATTATGCACAATTATATCAACTTTACCGTTTATATTTCTTATAGCTTTTCTAAATAAATCTGATAAGATATTAAAATATTGTACAGGTTTAATTTTATTAATCTCTACAATCTTATAAGATTTTCTATGCGTCATATATTTCTTTATATATTTACCTTTAATTTCTACAATTTCATAATCAGGTTTAAATAACTCATTCAGTTTTACTTCTCTTTTAATTTTTATTTTTCACAGGTTCAAAATCTTTAGTATCTTTATTAAATTTTAAATTATATGAATCAAATAATTTTTTAATATTTTCTCTTCTCTTTGGATATTTAATAAATATTTTCTTTTTACGATCTAAATAATCAGAAGTATCTAAATCTATTATATCTGTTAACACTTGTTTATAATTTCCAGTTTTTCTAATATATGATATTATAGATTTAATAATATCATTCTTAGATTTACTTTTACTTTTTATTTTAAATCTTTTATAACATTTTTTCAACTTTTGAATACTCAAAGTATTAAAAGCATTTTCAATGTGAACAAAAGCCATACTTGTATTGAAATAAAAAACAAGAAATTTTTTATTTCTATTTATTAGAAAGTAATTTTATAAAGGGATTTCAAAAATAGAATTTTTTATTTTCTATTTATTAGAAAGTGCTTTTATAAAGGGATTTTAAAAATAGAATTTTTATTTTCTATTTATTAGAAAGTATTTTTATAAAGGCTTTTGAAAAAACAAAATATTTTAAAAGATGTTAATATTTAATATTTAAGATTTCATTAGCAGCAATTATATCTGCTAACAATTTTTGTGTATTTTGCTTTTCTCATGTCTGGCGCGATGCCATAAGGTGTAGTACCTGCCACAAATACAGCGCTCAGATTGAGAATAAATATCTTTGGTACATTGGATACAACGAGTCATTCTTTTCTTAATATGCATATAAAATTCTTCTTCATTCTTTTTATTTTACAATCTCTACAAATCATATCCATTTATTATGGTTTATTTTTTAAATGGAAATTGTAATTCTGATAATTACATTAATTTTAAAATTATTATTTCATTTTTTCTACTTAGAAATACTTTATATTATTTATGTTTTGAATAATTTTTAAGTAGCTATCTATAAAATCAAAAATTATTAATTATTTAAAAATGCTAAAACTCATTCCATTCATTTTTATTTTCTTTAACTTTTAAATTATTTTCTATTCCAAAATATTCACAAATCTTTTCATGATATACAAATATTTTATAGTTTTTTTGTAATAATTAAAATCTAAATATTTGTAAAACATTTCATCAGCTTGTAATGTAAAATTTAAATTATGTTTTCTTTTTAATTGTTTGAAAAAATTTATCCTACTTACATATCTTTGTTTTAAATGTTTAGATATGTCAACATCATAATAATATTCATCTTCAGATGAGTCATATGTTATATTTTTATTTTTAATCGAATTAAACACTTTATTATATTCAGTAGGTATTTCTAATTCAATTTTGGCATCATCTGAAAAATATGAAGGTTCTACTTTAATTGCATCATTAAGTATATCCATTTATTTATATTGTATTTATATCTATGACAACGTCCTTTTGAGAAGTAATATTTTAGAGGCTGTGTTTCACGGCGTCTGAATATATTTTTAATTGACATTTTTAAAGAGCGTCTATTAGACGCCCTTTAAAATCATAATTTAATTTGTATATTATCCCTTAAAATTATTATTTAATTTGTATACGACCCCTTAAAATTTTAATTAACTTAATTTGTATACGACACTTTAAAATATCAATTAAAACATTAACTATTTTAATTTGTATAGGACCCCTTTAAAATTTTAATTAAATCATTAATTAATTTAATTTGTATACGACCCCAGAAAATTAAAACTTTAATTATTTTTTAATATCATAAAAATATTCAAGTGAATTCATTTTATCCCAGTAGAAAAAGTTTTTTCACGTTCAACAATTCTGAAAAAAAGTGAGCGTACCAAAAAATGTTTGAATTCGTGCTACCTATCTATGTATACCGTGCCGTTCCACCGTACCGTACCTCTTTTTTCGGTACGGTGACGTTTCATTACGTCAAAATATCATGGTTTCAAAATTTTGATTGTGTGAGTTATGAGATAAGACGTATTGCACAAGTGTTTACGCACTTCATGACGCTGTATAGATAAGGATTTTGTTGAATCATTTTTGGAAAGCATATAAGGAAAGGAAATAGGTAGCTGTTTAATTTTTATCGTGCTTTCTTTAAGAGATGGAGCAACAACAGGATATAGAAATGCGAGAAGCTAATAATTTAGCTGACTCTAGAATTAAATTATTTCTAGATGAAATTTATTCAAATGGAGCATCGATTAGCTCACTTGAAATAAAATTAGTAACTGAAAGAAATAAAAGAAGGAAATTGCTTGAAAGACGTGAAAATTAAAACAAATGATTAAAGAGAAATTCACAAATATTATTATGGATTGTTTGGAGATTTTAAATTAATAATTGATAAAGAAACTGGATTTTCAATGCAACTAAGCTTTGTAAAGATGGAGGTAAAAGATTTAAGCATTGGCTAGAAAATAAAAAATCCAAAGAGTTAATTGATTATTATAATAGAAAAAGTGATAGCCGGAATTCCGACCATCACTTTTTAAATATTAAAAAAGGAAATAAAGATGAAAAATATAATAAAATTATATCAGGTACATATGTACCAAGAAGAATTGATTTTAAGTATATCTTTATGGATTTCTAATGATTTTTATGATAAAGTTTATTTAATAGTTAAAACTTATTATGTTAATGAATTCAATGAAAAATATAAGAATGATAATGAAAAAATGCAAAAGAAATTAAAAAAGATACAAATTAAAATGAATCATTTAAAAACTCAAAATGAAAAATATAAAGATGATGTAGCTCCTAAAACTACACAACCAAGAAAATTAAATATGTTTGTAATTATTCAAAAGAATAAAAAAGATTCAAAGTATCCATATTATGCTATTAGATGTCAGCGTGGATTGTATAAGAAAACTTTTAGAGATTTAAAAAATAAATATCCCGAAATGACTATTGCACTAGAAATTCAATATAATCCAAATACTATAAATCTATTCAATAGAATGAAAGAAAATATTACATACATGGAAACATATTTCAATCATTTAAAATTACGGGAACATAATATCGAAAGACTTAAAAATGATATTGATAAATTGATTCCTAAATTAGAACGTCGGTGAATTACCGACGATACTCTTTACATCTATCCAACTATTATATTCATCTGGATAATTTAACCACTTTACAAATAACTTGTTTCCTTTCTTTTTTATTATTTTTTCAATTTTATATACATTATCTTTTTTATCATATTTAACTAATTCATTTTCATAATAAGTGCCTTTGATTTCTTCGTTGTTTAAATCTCTTATTCTATAGGTAATTGGATCTGTTTTTAACACTTCAGATATTATAAAAATTTCATCTGTAAATGTAGGATGATAACCTCTTGTAAACGTTTCTTTATATTTTGAAATTCTTACTTTATCACCTTCTTTAAATTTTGGTTTTTTGATTATCTTTTTAACATACAAATTATTATATACAATATTTTCATTTTCTTTTTACTTGCTTCTGTTGGTGTCATTTTAATAGATCTATGATAAGAGTTATTATAATTGTAAACTAATTTATCTAATACATCTATATATCGTCTTGTATTATTAGCTGCTAAATATTTTCTTATTTTTAAATTTAAAGTTCTATTGAATCGTTCAACTACTGAGCATTTAATTTCTGTATTATTAGTACCAAACCACTGAATGTTATTTTCTGAAAACAATTTCTGCGTTAAAGAAGATAAGAACTCCAAACCATAATCAGATTGAATATTTAACGGTTTTCTCTCTTTGAATATCTTTTTAAAAGCATTTGATACTTCTTCACCTGTTTTTTTTTAATTGGAACAGCCCATGCATATTTACTAAATATATCTATAACAGTTAATATGTAATTGATACCATCATTATATTTACTAAATGGTTTTATGAATAATAAATCTGCTTGCCATTGATCATCAATATGAGATACATAAATCCTTCTTCTTTTAAATTTTCTACTAATTGGTTTATATCTTGTATATACATCTTGAGTATGAAGAAAATCAGAAATATCTTTTTGAGTAAATTTAGTTTTTCTTTTTAACTCATTGATACCACAATAACCTTTTAAAGGATCATAATATACATCTTTTAAAGTGTCATTTGTCTTTTTAAAAAAAACACTTTTCTTTGAATTACAATTGACACAAATTCCTTTCATCATAGGTTTTCCATTTTTGGATGTAGTAGTTATAACGTCTTTACTATCTGTATGAGTTTTACATTTTAAGCAGTAAATGAGTGAACCCATTCCAAATGTCTTTTTTGCTTTAATGATTGGTTTAACAATTCCTCTTTCTAATCTTTCACGAATTGTAGGATTTGGAATTTCATCTAATTCTTTTAACATATTTGTATCACATATTTCATTTCTTGTTTTAGTATCTTTATTTTGTAAATAACAAATATCATGTCTATATGCAGTTTCATCAACTCTGTTAATCGGTTTGCTCCATTCTTTGTATGATAAATCTGGATTTAATCTTGTTTTTCCATGTAGTAATTGAGTTCCAGGACCCGTAAATGAATGTCCAGGTAGATGCATTTCAAATGGTAAATTATTAATAGATTTATTAATAACACCTTTTCCATTTTTGCATTTGCAATTCTTTTTATTACACATTTATTTAGATATAAAATTATTTATTAACATACTTATAACCATTTAATTGAGTTTTCTTTATATATTTTTCTATAGGAAAATACTGTAAATTTTGAATATATTCATCTTCTCTCATATACACTTCTTGTTCAGTCAAACTATTTGATTTCAATAAATTTAATAACTGCTTATAAAATTTATAAAGATATTTAAAGACTTATCAATTATTTCAATGACACCCGCTGTTACACTCAATGCTGATAAGGGAAGAAAAACGAATCCAGATAAACCAGATGCGCTGAATAAAAACTTACTAACTGATAATGAAACACTCAATTTATTCATCAATTGATAAGACTTTCGATAGATATAAACTCTCTTTTCCAAATATTCTTCCATTTATAAAGGCTCAAAATTTCTTCGATATCTCATATTTATATTTACTAAATCCAACATAAAGAAATCAAAACGTTTTTGAATTGCTTTCTTGTATAATTTTAAATTCTTCATTAGTAAGATTTCCATCAATTTCTCTAATTATCTGTTGGATTTCTCTTGGTTGTAAGCTAAAGAAAATAAAATAATTACAATTCTTTCTTATATTAATAGGAGTAGAATAATATGATTGTCTCAGATATATAATGGTTTCTATTTTCTTTCTTCCTCTGATAAACAATTCAGCTATATCGCTTTGATCTTTTTCAGTTATACAATCATCAAAAATTACTAGATTTTTCATACATGGATTTAAATCATCTACTTTTATGAATTCTTTGGAATCAGAAGAAAATAATACTTGTTCTTTTTTATATTTATTAAACAATTCCAACAATAATTCTTTTCTCTTTATGGTTTTACAATTTACAATATCTTCTCTTTCTATGTCATCAAACATTGTAAAATTTTCTTGCAGTGTAATATATTTTGGTTCATAAATATCTTTAGCACATACAAACAAACCATCAAATTTCAAATAATCATATATTAAATTAACAAGCAAATTAGTTTTTCCAGATCCTGAACTGCCTACAATTAAAAGTCTAAAAGGATGTTTTGGTAATGAAGGATTTTGATTTTCATCTGTAAATTCTTCAGGTTCCGTATAATCTTTTATTTTTATCATTTACTTATTTCTAAAATATCTACTCGGAGTAAAAAATAATCTACTCGTTGTAAAAATAATCTACTCATCTACTCGGAGTAGAAAATTATTTAACTGATAAATAAATGGATATTATTGAACGTGAAAGAAATAAAAATTAAAACAATAGATTAGAAATGAGTTAGAATTAATAAAATTACAATCTGAAAAAAGAAAAAATAATGAAGTTAAACTTGAATCTGATTTAGGTATTGAAAAATCATTAAGAGAATTTCATAAACCAGTAATTAAAAAATTACAAGACCAAGAAATTTCAAGAAAACAAAATCTTGAAAGTATTCAATATGCTATAAAAGATTTAACAGATAATATATCTTTTTTACCTCAACATGAATCATCTAAACATTTGGACTATTCTTCAGATGCTGGAAATTTAATGGATAAAGCTGAGGGAATAATAAAATTGAATTTTAATAAAGATTTAGATTTTGATTTACTTAAAAATGAAGGATTAGAATTGCCTTCTGAGCTATTAAATAAAACAGATGAAGAGTTAGATGAAATAATTAGTATAGCAAAATCTAAACGAGATGATTATAAAAGACTTAAAGGAAATTTAACTAAAAACAGAAATTATGAAACTAATGAGAAGAAAAAACAAAAAATACAAGATAAAATAATAGAAGCCGATGCTAACATGAATGGATTAAAACTGTATATAAAAGCATTGAATACTCTTAAAGCAGGAAATGAATATATAGGCAGTGGTATAAACAAATTAGATGAATTGACAGATAAAATATGCAAAGGCTCAAAATCTAAAAAATTATATAATCAAATAGTTATTATTCTAGATAAACTTTTAAAAGAAGGAACATTAACAAATGATTATGTAAAAGAATATTATAAAAAATTTTTACTTTAAATAAATGTATGTAACAAAAAAAGTTTATTTGAGTGATAATCAAATTTCAAAATTAAAATCTGGATATAAAAAAGGAGAAGAAGTTTCCTTGCAAATAGATAAAAGTAAAACTCCTAATTATGATTTACATCTTACCAATACACAAATCAATCAAATTGCTAAAGGTAAAAGAATTACAATAAGTAAAACTCAGTTACAAAAAACTGGAGGATTTTTACCATTCCTGATTCCTATTCTAACATCTTTAGGTCTTGGAGCTGCTAGTGGTGCAGCAGGATGGGGTACTAAAAAAATATTAGATAAAATTTCAGGATCTGGAATTAAAAAAAAACGTTGTGGAAAGGGGGTTTATCTTCCCTCGGAATATCCAACAAAATAATAGAAGAAAATATGAAAAACGAAAAGGATTTAGAGGTACATTTTACTATAGATATGCTACCTAAAAATATAAGAAAATTTGAAAACGGAATTATTAATTTAGATGTATCTACAGGAAGTGGAACTCACTGGGTTTGTTATTATAATGATCCAATATATGATTTTGTAGAATACTTTGATCCCTTTGGAGAATATGAATATGAAAAAATAAAAATAAAAAATGATTTTCTTCCTAAAAATATAGTCAATTATTTAAAATCTTCAGGAAAAGAAATTCGTTATAATTCTAGTTTTTTACAACAACCTACATCTGTAAAATGTGGTTTATATTGTATGAAATATATAACTGAAAGAAATAAAGGTAAATCCCCTATTGATGTATTATATTCATTTACTCAAGAACCTAGTATTTCTAATGAGAAAATTGTTACTTATAAATAAATGAAGTACCTCATTTTAGATTCTAAAAATGCTAGTAAATCAGAAGATTTTACAATTGAATATTCCAACCCTTTTAATTTTAAGGAAATAGCTCTTCAGTCATTTTCTATGTACATTTCTTGGAATAATATTACTGACAAAAATAATAAATTTTCATATTTTGATGGTAAGAAATGGATAGATTTCACTATTCCAAATGGTCATTACAGTATAAAAGGTTTGAATCGTTACATGGTTAAATACTTTGGAAATGATCCTCCAATATTATTTGGAATTATAGAAGAAAGACAAAGATTTGCAATTAAATTGAAAGATCATTATAAAATTGATTTATCCAAAAGTGAATTGTACAAAATTTTAGGATTTGAAGCAAAAATATATGAAGATGCAGAACAAGAAGGTAAATATATAGCAGATATAGCAAATGGAAATGATAATATTTACATTCATTGTGATATAGTAAATGGTGCTTATATAAATCACTTTCAATCTGATGTGATTTACTCATTTACAACCACAAATCCTCCTGGAAGTTTATATTCTAAAGAATTTGAGAAACCTATATTTTTTCCAGTTAAATCTGATTCGATACATAGAATTAGAATGAAAATTACAAATCATCGAGGTGAACTAATTGATTTAAATAGACAAGAAGTACAGTATAGATTTATAGCTAAATAAATGAATAAACACAGATTGTACAGAAAGAGTAAGAAAATAGAAGGAAGAGGTTTCTTTTCTGATTTAATAGAAAAAGCAAACCTATTATAGAAGAAAAATCTAAAGATTTCGTAATGGAAAAATTAAATGAGATTTTATCAAAAAAGAAAAAAACATGGTGCAGGATTGAAAATTTTTATCCTAAATAAATGAACAAAATTTATGATTTGACTGATACCAGTTATTATTATAATAACGAAATTGAAAGCTTTGAATATAGAGAAATTAAACATGAGAATAGAGATAAAAACAATCCATATGAAAATGCTACATATAATTTCTTTATAAATGATACAAATGCTAATATATTATATTCTGAAGGTTATCTGCAACAAGAAATTAAAATTGTAAAGGGTGATGGAAGCAATATAAATAATGAAAATATTACTTTTGTAAATGGTGGTGGTTTAATTAATTCGAGCAGATTAACAATAGGAAATACTGAAATTGAATCTACTATTAATTATAAAGCAATCATGAATCAAGTTTTAGGATTGATAAATTTTACACCTGATTATTCAACATCGGAAGCTACTAATATGTTTTTCTATATGGATACTTCTGAATATGCTGACAGAGATAATTTCAAATATAATGGAACTTTGGTTGATGCAACTAAAATTACTGATTTTTATAATAACTTTAAAATGAATGAAAAATTTAATGATGGATTTGCAAAGAGATGGAAATTCACTAAAGGTAGTCAAACTGTAAGAATATGGATACCATTAAAATATATATTTGATTTTTTCAGAGAATATAGAAAAGTACTTACAGGATTTCAAATCAAAATAGAAATTCAAAGAAATGATAGTAAAAATATGTTATATACAGATATTCAAAATCCTGATTTCAAAGCAGTTGTTGAAGATCTATCTCTCTGGTTACCATATGTTAGATTCAAAAATTCAGCTGCTGTAAAATTCAATCAACTAAAATTATCTGATACTCCAATAGAAATAAATTGGGATCATTATAATATTATCAAATCAAATTTATTTAATAAAAATGCTAGTGGATCTTATAATATTCCTGCAACATCTGATGAAGTTTTAAGTTTATACGTCATCCCTCAATATGATGAAAAGAAATGAAAATATAGAACCAAAACAACATGATGTTTGATAACTTGGATATGACAGAATGCTGGTTAATGATTAATAACATAAAAGTTCCAACAGTAAGTTATTTCATAATAAAAACATTATAATCGAATATATGCAGCTCTTTTAGAAGCAGGAATGAACAATATAAATGCAGAAACAGGTTGCATGATAGATTATTCAAATTTTAGTAAATATCCTATAATTTGTTTCAATCTAGAGAATCATGAAAATTACACAAACCTGAATAATTTAATGATCGAATTCAATTGGAGAGTTGAAAAATAAGACCACCAAAAATTACTTTTTATACTTCATTTTGAAAGAAATGAACAAATGCTCCATGAATATGAAATCTGAAGAAATAACTATGATTAAAACATTGAAAGCATAATGAGTTTATTACATTAATAAATGACAGCTTATTATCCTTTGTTTGATGATGAAATAAAAGAAGGACCTCCAGGTCACTCCAGGTGTAAATTTAAATTAACAAACGATGGAAATTACGATATAGTGGATAGAATTCATGAACATTTTAAAAATGATGTTAGAAATTTATCAGATGCTTCTCTTATTCATTTACAAAATGAAAACTATAATGATACAGCTAATATGAATTATGTAAATAAAATTGTAAAAGAATTAGAACAGAAAAGTTTAATACATTCAGCTCAAGGTAGTTTTGATGCTAAAGATAAAATAATTAGCAATATAAAAGATCCTATAAATGACAAAAATGCTGTTAATAAACGTTACTTTGAAAACAATGCTTTAATTTTGAAAGAAAATGCTGTGTAATAAATATTATGTAGACAGAAAAACGCTCATCAATAATAAAAAGAGTGATAATATATTAATTAGAGATAATGATGGATTATATGTACCTTCTTTAATTAAAAATGGTGTGTATAATTTTGGAAATGTAAGACTTTCAAGCGTTGCAAATGTTGTTTCACCAATTTTTATGTTTATATTAGGCCAAACTAAAAATACATAAAAGAAAATAAACACACACATTAGTTCCTTCCTTCTTACTATATTTATTGTTAAAATAGATTCTTTATTCGTACTTATATTTTTAACAGTAATATTTAATCAATAGTTAAATACTTTGACAATTCAAATGGACTCAGACACATTAGTTGGACTAATAGTTGTAAAAATAGCGATTTCATTATCAAACAGTAAATAGCTTAATAAGATACACTGCTCGATTTTGTTCTCTCATTGGATAATCAGGAAAGTTATAACATTAAGTTAACCTTGGATTTAAGATATATGCTTAGGTACTCTAGCTCTCCTTACATTTTTATACTATAAGATAGCTTGATAATAATGTTGAGTATAGTTAATTATAATGTAAATAAATTTTTTTAACTCAACCAAATGAATGATATTATGATGATTGTTATTCGTAACATATGTGTCTTAAAAAAATTCTTATCAAAATAATATTTTGCAATTTAAAAAGTATTACTTTGGTTAGAGCTAGTAAAATTATTTCTGATAGTAGCTTGTAAAATATTAAATATTATGTAGATGTCACCAGTATTTCCAAATATGAAAGCTGTAAAAATATTCAAAACAGTTTATTGATTCTCTCATCAGATTTTATTTAAAAAAAATTTTCCTTAATTTTATCAAAAATGTTAATTATTTTATAAAGTTATTTCAAAATTTTAGATTAACTAATATAAACAATAACAATCCTATAGCAATACTTTTAAAAAAATTGAACTTATTAATCAGCTGACAGTTTTTAAAAAATATTTTATTTTGAAATAATCTCCGACATTTGCCTTAAATTCTTTTTGTCATTTGCTAAATTCGAAATAAAAATATTAACTGAATTTAACTTAAGTCCTCATCGAATTTGGCAAATATATCAATAAAAAAAGCTATATATTAGTGTTGGCTTATCTTTTCCTAAAATTGCTCAAAATTAAAATTTAAAAAATTACTTTCATTCAAAATAATCTAATTGTACGATGAATGATTCTAGTAAATTCGTATAAAGTATTTTTCCCCTTGACATCAAAAGTTTTGGATCCGAATGATTCATTTGGATCTTCCATAAAACTACTCTTATTGAAAATTAAGTTCATTGTTACAACTTTACAGAATTTTTTTTATATAATGATTACACCCTTTGGATTGGTTTTTATTTAGGGCAAATGTTACTACATTTTAGGGCAAATATTACTACATGTGGTATTCATACGACAACGCATTAAAATAACAGAAACTAACTGGGATATGAGGAATTTGACTTCAAAATTTTCTTTGGAGAGGAAGTTTGTAAAAAAATTGGATTAGAAGAGTAAAAGTAAGTAATTTTACTTATAATACAAATATAGGAAAATAAGTCTTTCTTTTCTTTTTATAAGTTTATTAGAAATATGTACTTAATTGTGCTTATACAAATGTGAAATACCTATTTTACTTTCATTTCCATATCAAATGTATTCTTATTTTGAGTTTTATACATTAAAAGAAATTCATACATTTAAAAATAGGATTACTGGATGTTCAGTCTTAAAATAAGTATTCCAAATGCACATTGTAAATCGAATTTCTATTATTATCATAAGTCATATAATTCAGTACATAATATAACATTAAGAATACATTATAAAAATTTTAATGGCGAGGAATATCACTATGGTAGTAAATGGAAAAATATATAGTTTCGAATGAAAATATACTTTTTCAAAATTATTTGATTATTAAATAATTTATGTAGGAATAATATAAATTCTGTCTAAATAATATTAATCATGTTTAAATATATGTTTTTTTTAAAAAAAATCTTATATTGTGTGAATTGGGAAATATAATTTAATATATGAATTTTTAATCTTACGTTAAATTTAAAATAATTCTAGAGCTAGGTATTGCTTACAGATTAGTTTCTAGCACAAAAGCAAAAATCATGACTTATGTTGTATGGTGTTGATATCGGCGTCGAAAAAAGCAACGCTTCGGGCTTCCACGAAAAACTTATATTTTCATGGCGCCCACCGCTGCGGTGCCTCATCAAGATGCTTATTGATACCGACAAACCGAACGTCAATTTCACGTACCGAGAATTTCCCTGCACGCTGCCACTACAGAACGATCTGTTTCTTGTTCGGTCAGTTGATATTAAATTATATATATTTATTAAATTAATAAATATAATTAAATCCACTCTGATTAATCCAAATCCCCAATTAATCGTATTAATTGTTTTTAACATTTGAAAATCACATATATTCTGCACGAAAAACTTCTTAATAATTTTTAAAAGCAAACCCAGGGATATGGTGTAACAAATATAACTTATATACTGTCTATAAGTCACAATGAATGGTAAAATTTGGACTGTTCTTTTGAAATTCGTTTTTTTTTTTTTTTTTTTTCTCTCCAAGCAAATTAAAACAAAATTATTTTTCAGCGAATTATTTCTATAAATATAATACATCACCGAAATTACTTTACCACACTAAAACATTTCCCTTTATAATGAAATACTTCTTTTATATTCTAATTAAAACAAAATCTTGAAATATATAAATTGAAACATTAACCGTCTGCAAAACCTTATGGCCAGTTAATCAGTTAAGAAAACCATAAGAGCTTCAGTACGAGGTCCCCGTTCTAACACAACACATAATAAACCGTTCCTTTGAATGATTCTTAATGTCAAATGCAGGAAAAATAGCTGCACTTGCCTTAGTGCTATAGTATGTTGTGCGTGATTTTCTATTAGTGCGCAGTATATAAAGCGTGACTTTCTATTAGTGCGCAGTATATAAAGCGTGATTTTCTGTTAGTGCGCAGTGCGTACACATCAAAACTTCCCTCGTTCGTTTGCTTTTGAACGCGCTACGTGGTGCAGCACCGAGTACAGCACGCACTGCGGGAATACAAGCAAGCAAACCAACATAACATTTGAATAAATTATAAATAATATTTATTATATATCAAAGATAGATAGACACAGATGCAGAAAATTACTGTCTCTCATAATTTTGTCAGGGTGTGCAGTGCACACCCTGCACATATGAACCGCACGCCACTGATATATGTAAACACACACACACATACACACGCACACATACACGTACACACACACATACACACGCACACATACACGCACACACACACATACACGCACACACACACATACACGCACACACACACATATATATTGCAGACATAAACTTGCTTTTAAGAAAAATGAAAAATGAGCTTTGGATAATTTTATAGCTACTTTTTTAATTTAAATCTACTCTCTCTTTTTAAATAAATAATTATTGTTAAAAAACATTATTTAATGTGCATTGTATAAAAACATACACACATACACACACATACACACACATACACATACACATACACACACATACATACACATACACACACATACACACACACACACATACACATACATGCCACATACACACACACATGTTTCACACACACACACATGACACACTCACATACACACACACACATATATTGTACACATAAACTGCTTTAAGAGAAAAATGAAAATGAGCTTTGGATAATTTTATAGCTACTTTTTTAATTTAAATCTACTCTCTCTTTTTAAATAAATAATTATTGTTAAAAAACATTATTTAATGTGCATTGTATAAAAAACATACATGCAAAATAAAATATGTGCTTATACAATTTTACACTTCAATTTTATTAATAAAAAATTAAGAACAAAGCCATCACATTTTTTTCTGTTTCAAAAACTACACTTCTCAAAAACTTTTATAACTTTTAAAAATTAGTTTGTATTTTGCTATTTATTTATTTGTTTATTTTTTGGTTTTTTTTCCGAAAAATTACAGCAAAAATCGTGGGAAAAAAAACTAAATTATTTCTAAGATGCCTATAATTTTATTATTCTATAATTCCAAGAAAAATTCATTCTTAAATTAAGATTTTTTTTTCTTTTCATTATCCAAATAAAAAGAAAAAGTGCACTAAATAAAGGCAAATCTGTTTTGTATAAAAAGTATTTTATTCAAAAATATTATAAAATATATTAAAAAATTATTACATTTTTACAATTTTTGTCATAAAAGAGATATTTATAAAAGCAAATTCATCACTGATAATTTTTCTAGTATAAAAAATAATAATTTGCATAATTTCATTACTTATTTCCCTTATTTTCTTAAAATAAATTTGCTAATTTTAGCATGTGTATTTTAATGATATATTTAAATAAGAAATACATTTATACATTAAAGAAATTCCATAAAAATAGAGAATAAAAACTAAGCAAACTTAAATATATCTCTATGCATATCCTAATATATAAAAATGCATATAATGAAATACTAAAATATATATATATATTTAATTTTATGTTGAAGTATTTGTTCATCCAATATCGTTACGAACGTCCGGCGTCGATGCATGGAAAAACAAATCTTTTAGTTCCCATCTCACAAAAACTGCAAGAAAAATATAACTTTTAGTTTATTTTCTCATAATAAACCATTTTCAATTATGATCAAAAGTAATGCATTTATTAAGAATGAGTACATAATAAGCAAGGAAACAATGAATTTGTTTAATCTATGCCATCAAAAGTGATATTATGTACATATAATCATTAAGTCTGGTAATTTAGTTTTACCCAAAGGAGGAACACACACACATACATACATATATACTATATTATACAATTATATATATATATATATATATATATATATATATATATACATACATATATATATACATATATATATATATATACATATATATATATACATACATATATATATATATATATATATATATATATATATATATATATATATATATATATATATATATGTATGTATGTATATATACATACATACATATACATATATATATATATATATATATATATATATATATATATATATATATCTTCACTTACAAAAGTACGGACCGGATCACGTGACTAAAAATTGTTTTCCCTTTTTGACAACTTCTTCCCTATTTAGGGACTCTTCTCTTTGCTTTAAAAGGATGTAATAAGAACCATACAATGTGAACTCACTTTAATATAAACTTAAATAGGATTTTTCAACTGTATAAGTTTTCTATCATTTTGAGAATGTTGCAATAAAACGTATCAAAGAAAATAATTCAGGAAAACATCATTCAACTAAGAAAAATTAATGGTAAGATTAAGCCACTTATAAAAAAAGTTTTAATAAAAGTAAAATACTCGAAAGTCAAACAATTTATTGTTTTCCTTTTACCAAATCTATGTGTTGTTGTGGTGTGCCAACTAGGCTGGCAACATGGGGTGCGCTGCTCCACTTTTCCAACTCAACCATATTTTTGTGTGGAGTCCGATTTCCTCGGTACACACATGCCATAGGTACTCGTTTGTAGGGTACGCAACCATTCATACAAATAAAGGACAAAGACAGAATAGATAGAGAGAGAAAGTACATCCATGCCCAAACCGGAATTCGAACCCTGTACCTCCTTATCCATAGTCAGGCAAGCTGACAACTAATATCTTAAAATAATGATACCATTCTACAAATTTATGTTTGAATTTAGGAAAATTTTAAAAGAATAAATTAAATTTTCTTAATAAATAAGAAAAGCTACTTTTGTGATTTTGAAAATATACCTATTAAAACATGATAAATTGCTAGGAAAAGAAATTTCTGATTGAAAATCTTGGGAACAGACAGTTTCAAGAAAAAAAAATGTTTTTTTTATTTTGTACAATATTAGTAATTGCTTAAAGAGGAGATAAGAAAGTTCAAAATTAAAAAAAAAATAATGTTTGTAATTAATCAAAAATATAACAAATTATAATTGAAGAGGAAAAATTGCAAATATTCTTTTTAGAGTAGAATTTTGGAAAAAAAAATGGAAATTTTATATACATTTAGTTATCTATTTTTCATCGTAAAAATGTTAGTCTTCAATATATTTCGCCTTGTGGAATCTTATTCTTTAAAATTTAGAAGGTAGCAAAATATTAATTAACCATTTTTATTCAATGATATTTTTTAAATATTATTAATTTTTAAAAAACACATTTTTTTGACAATTTTAATCTTAAAATTAGTAGCATAAAATTTGAACAGTTACATTTTATTAATTATATTATTTTGCTATTTTAGAATAGTATATATATTCTTAGGAAGATAATTTTGCAGCGTAAACGAATTAGATATTTTAATCTAGAACTGGTTGAAACTTTTCGTTCCATCGTACAAACGGTTTCTTTAGTTCATTTCAACTGAGCATCACAATAATATAATGGAATATGCATGGTACGTAAATATGAATTCATGTTGTTGCTATCAATTTTGACAACGAGTACTTTTTTCGAAATACGGCAAACAATCATACTTGGAGAGGGAATGGAACCCGAGAACAACGGAACTGAAGTCCGAATTCAGTTAACAGTAAGGTGAGTGATCATTATAAATAAGTTTGGCAATAAAAATAGATAAGATTTGTCCTTAAAGAAAAAATAGGAAACACTGTTTTCAGTTAAGATGCAATTTATAAAATATATTCAAAACATAAATTTGTTTGGAAAAAAAGAAATTGGGATGACCGAAATTTAATCAATTGATTTGAAAGACATCATCTTCTCCATAAAGAATTATTCGCCATTGAAGCATCATTTCTTATTTTTGTTTTGTGTCTTGTTGTTTATATTAATGGGTTCGAAAAAGGATATTTTGCAAAAATTTTGAGAAAATTTGCCTTTTATGAGCAATTTTTATTGCTCAAGAAGAAAGTCTCGAAATTAAAAAAATTATAGTACAAATTCAGGTTTTCTTTTTAAAACGTTTTTTGTATTATAACGTCTTTCAAAATTTTTCTTGCTGTTTTTCGAAACTAAAAGTCGTTTGCAAAACGATTCATAGCCATTAACTGTTGATGGTCTGTATTGGGTGAAAGGGGGTTCAGACTGGGTGTTCTTCGACGCGTGTCGGACTAAGATGGGGGAGGTTTAGGGAGGAATACAAGAAGGGATCTTGATGAAGAAAAGTAAGAGAAAGACTGGCACAGGTGCCGAAGATACGACGACAACAGTCGTGTTTCCTGTTCCCGCCGCAAATCTCTTGTGATCGAGGAACCATGAAGGTAGGAGGGGAAGGGATGAAGCGCAGCTCAAGCGATTTTCTTTGGACAGGTGCCACATCTGACCTCACACACACTTATGAATGATAAAAAAAAAAGAATACTCTTAAATTAATTTCCCCTTTATTATGGTTAAAAATGGAAGTAGGAAAGTAAAGAAATTATTCTGATGTTAAAAACAAATGATTATTTATTACTTTTTTTGCATATGTTGTGATAATTTGTTCAATTTAAAACACTTTGCAAATTATTCCATTAAAAAAATGTCATCTCGGGACCTTATGCAATAATTCTTTTTTTAAAAAAAAAAAGAAAAGAAAAAAAAAAAAGCATTCGAATAGAAGTGATTCGTTACTCTAAACTCTACTTAAATAAATCATATATATGAAAAAAAAACAGTGTTTTAAATTATGTATTCAAATTTTGCTCTATATTAAGACGATAAGAAATACAAAAGCTTTCGCTCATTACTATCACTTATTTATGATTATTTAAATTTTAAACAATTTTTAATGAAACACTTTCCATTATTTATCTTTGTATTCATAGACTCAGTAAAAGATTAGCAAAATTCTACAAAACCACAAATTAGGATTTATTTTTTTAATTTTTTAAAAAATAATCATACATGAAGCTTATATTTATATAATTGTACAATAGTATTGAGACTTCTAATTTGGTATTGAATTTAAATTGCTATTTATAATATAAATTTTAAATAAAATAAAGCAATATGTATATGAGTGACACAATAAATGACATTAAAAAAATAAAGTTTTATAAATCATTTTTAATAATACAAATTTAAACTAAATTATTTTAAATGAAAATATTTCTACTTATTCTTTAATTTGTTCATCTCTTACTGGTCAACTTTCATACAAATTTAAATTTCACTCCGAACTATTATAAGACTTTTCACCAGAGATAAGTATCGAATGTTAAGAACAAACAATTCAGCTTCCAGCTAAGGATATTTATTCTTTATTCTGTTATCTCATAATCTTAATACCTTTTAAGAGATAGATCTTTGGTTCGGAAAGGTCTTGTTACTTTAATATCACTAAGCTCAAGGTTCATCACTTTTTATTCATTAATATATAGTAACACTATGAACAAGCCAATAATCATTAGTTAGGCATCTAATAAGCAGTAATAAATCTTCTTTGGTGTCTTACAAGAATTGATTTTTCTAAAAGAATAATCTTTTTTAAACAACTAAAGCTATTACATTAACTTTTAAGAGAGGAATAAAACTTAAAAATAATCTATTTCTAGATTATTTTTAAGCTGAAATAACTTAGTTTTAATATTCGTTAAATTTATTATCTTGTTGCTTTTGAACATATCGGTTTCACAATTTAATATGACAAAATATTCTTAGTTTAAAATTTCCATTTAAATATAAGTTTATTAATATAAACTTTTTAATTAAATTTATTAATATATAATAAAAAATAAACTTATGTTAACATAACATATGTCTCTCGATTTAAATAACAAACGATTTTACATGAATTAAATAACATTAAAAATTTTATACGGAGACAAATCTACCCTACAATAATAATATATGTGCTCTTTTCATACGCGAGGGCAATATCAAGTTACAGTGGATTCTGAGTTGTAACAAGCATTCACACCTAAAGAGGAAGACAAATTTATAAGTTGTTAAACTAAAGGCTGGATCATGACAACTTGATATATATGTTTTAAAGCTATGATACTATTTAATTTAAAAAAAACTAAGTATCTATTATTTATACCAAATATAAAAATACCTGTTACTGTAACCGATAACCATAAATAATTGTTAAAAATAACAGTTAACTTTGACTAATAGAATTTAAACTCTTATTAATTGGTTATTTACGATAACTTACCTTTTAGATTGAAGCCCTGCTCTTTCATTGGGACGAAAATGCTCCCTCCATCCTCCATACCGAGAAGGCATAACTGAGTCTTTCGTGGGCCAAGTAACTGACTTTAGACAGCTGCTGCTGCTGTTCCTGCTGTTGTTGGGTGTTATCGTCCTCTTCTCCATAATGCAAAACCTTACCAAGAAATGAAAAGAATTAGCATATAAGTATAACGCTATATTGGTGTTATTAAAAGTAACCAGTATTAAAAATACAGAAGTAACCAGTATAGAAGTAACTGTTATTGGAAGTATTAGTATATTAGAAGTAAACAACTTGTATTGTTTTTGGTTATATACAAATTTATTAGAGGATACTTCGTAAATTGTGTAAGCTTTGTAAAATACCATACTTTTCTGTGTTTGTGTATCTTGTATGTGTGTGATCAAGGAGAAGCGAACTTAAGTTGATAATGCGATTCTAAAATTGCACACCACTGTAGCGGAAATACTTCAGGCTTCTTTCTAATAACATATTGATTTTCTTCAACAAAAGAGCTAGGTGAAGTTTCTTTTTTGTTGTTGTTATTAGATGATACTTTGATAAGTCAATTTCGCTAGTCGAAGGCTATGTGAAATTAAGTCAGAAGGGCGTGTCTTTCGTTTTAACCATTGCACCACAAAGGTGAAAGTATGTCTTTGCTCTAAGACTCTCCCGATAGATGGCACCATCAAAGGATCACTTTCTAAATTTTGACTTTGATCCGGATGGGGAAGGAAATTTTCTTCAGGCCAATGCACCCATGGTAGCTGCTTAACGACAGACCACAGGACTTTCGATTCCATAGATTTAACGAGCACGTATATAAAGAGGAAGTTTTTTTACAAATAATTACTGCAAATTGTTTTAAGAATCGGATTGACAGATTTATTTAAAAGAAATGTTTGATGAAGAAAAATTGGCTTATACATCATTGGTTCCATAACTAAAATATTTTTACTTTAACTATCATTTTTTATTTGCAGTTTTAAGAGTTTTATTCAAAGTTATAAAATGTAACACATATATAAAATGCTTAAATTTTAAAGTATTTTCCCCCATTGTTCTTAAAGTAATGTTAAATAATATCATCTTAATTGAAAAAATAATAATTTGGGAAAATATATGATTATCTAGTTAAATTATTGATAACGATATGACTATCAGATAATACTGAACTTTAAAAATTTCCTCAACAGTCCGAAGAAATTTTTAATCTATTTTACAATGCAGTTTCGTATAAATCTTTTTATCTTTACAGTTGTATAAATTAACCTTCTCGTTCAAAATAGTGTTATTAGTGCTGTATTGATTTATTTTCAAAATAGTGCTGTATTGATTTATTTCAAACTTATTATTTAGTAGGTATATGTCATGACATATAATAATTTCCCATGGAGATTTTTGCCAGTTTTAATTCTTTAAAAATCTATTTATTTTCAAGTCATAATCACTAGATTCTATAATTAAAATTTGTGTTTTGTAATTTAAAATGAACCATGCATCTTCTTTTTTTAATAGCGTAACAACTTATTACAAGTCTTAGCTATTTCTACAGCAAGCTTTTTAATCCCAGTTTGTTCAGAGCGAAACTTCACCAATTCCTAACTTTCAATACCTTGAGGTCATTTTCAGTGTCAACGATCCAACTTGTTGGTGGTCTTCCTCAGGCACGGAATCCTTCGGGGTTCTTAGAAGTTGATATTTTAGTGGGGTTGTTTTCCCGGCTTCTCCAGGCGTAACAAAACCATCTTAGTCTGTTGCTTCTGATAACCTGAGGCTGGTTATACAGCCTATACAATTCAAAATTATATCTGATTCACCAGCAACCCTGTTCCTGTACAGGCCCAGAACACTGCATAGTGAATAATATTTTAGCCTTCAAACTTAATGCAGAAAATAAACGGGGGATACACAATTAAATGAATTAATCAAATTTTAAAATCATATGGCGTTAACAATTCCGATAAAAACAGAAAGCAACTTACCTGATAGAGGAAATCGATGTAGCGGGTGGCGAGTCTTAGAGTCTGAATCTTGCTCAACTTGTCCGATGGGAGGGTTGGAATGATACGTCTGAGGGCGGAGAAGGCGTCGTTCAGGCTCTGGGTGCGTTGCCGCTCTCGGACGTTGGCCAGCACCCTCTGCGTCTGCAGCTCCTCCACGCTCTGACAAATGCGTCGGTTGCGATTCCTCTGCGACCTGGAGTTCAACCTGCCAAGGAAATCTCTATAGCAGTGTTTTCTGGACAGTAAAATAGTATGACAAAATAACAAGAAAGATTACGTGTTTTAAAACATTAACTTCACTGACTTATAATCTTTTTAAAATTTTTCAATTACCACAACAGATTTTTAATTAAAACAACCAATTACCCTGATAATTTTTATGGTAATTGGTTGTTTCCTTAATGAATTTACTTTTTTAAATTTAAGATACCAGTATGAAATTTATTTTTGACAATCGTAATTGTGGTATTTCTGATAATTTTTATTATTTTTATTTTCCTGTTTTATTAAAAAAGTATATTTCTTACAAAACATATTAGTATACTTCCTATACCCTGAAGAATATATTCAATATCTACTTATTAAAAGATGAAAACTTATTGGAAAAGTTCGATTAATTTGAATATCTTTAAAAGCTTAGATATGTGTTTTAAATCAAATATAAATATTTGAATTAAACCTTGGGATTATCTTGAAAAATAACTGTGACTACAATATTACCTGAAAAATAGTTTTTCCATATTATGTTTTAATATTAAATCATTTATTAAGGAAATAATTTCATTTTGTGTTAAAAGTATATTAATATTAAGCTGTTTACTTTTCTAAATATAATAACCATATATATATATATATATATATATATATATATATATATATATATATATATATATATATATATATATATATATATATATAACACTTATTGTATTTTTTTACCAAGATGTATATAACTATTCTACATATATTAATTGTTTAAATGAAGAAGACACTGTTAATATTTTTATAATATAATAATAAAGGTATGAAATAATGCTGAATAATGTAATAATTTTAACAAATATTAAAATTAAAATTTAAATTTTAGGGAAAGAGAAAACTTAAAATCATTCATTATGATTTTTAATCAAAAGATATCATGCAAAGTCGATAAATAACTAAGACAAAAGTATGAAGGAAAAAGTAAAGCATATGCAAGTTTTAAAATCATTTTCCTTTATTATAAATAAAAATGAATAAAATAAATTTGTGTGCAGGTAGCAAATATTAATATACTTGTTTAGTATTTTAGTTAAAATATTACTCATATGCTTTAGTAATTTTTTATTTGAGAAGCTAGAAATTTACACTTAGAGCTTAGTAAAAGATAAATATTATATAAATAAAGAAAGATAAGTAATAAGTAATATATCTTTCTTAGTAAAAGATAAGTAATAAAGTGCATTTTCACAGTGAAAATCTAAAATAATGTTTTCATTGAATAAAGATAGAATATTGAATTACAGTGAAACTGTGCATTCAGTGGATCAGGTAACGAAAAAATAATTTTTTTAAGTCCAAGATACTTCTTTGGTATGACTAAATGGACGTTGTTTCCTCAAAGTAGGTTTCATTATGTTGGACGAAAATCTTTATTATTCCAAACTCAAGTATACCGTTGAAATAAATAATCTGGTAATTATAAAAACAAAAATCATTGCTAATTTGGCTTAAATCTCTTTGGGCACCATTTCATTTCTTGATTTTCAAAAAAATTATCAAATAAAACTATGCCAGATGATGATTAGTGAACCATGGATCGTGAACTATGGATAGTGAACCATGGATCGTGAACTATGGATAGTGAACCATAAATGGTGAACTATGGATAGTGAACCATAAATGGTGAACTATGGATAGTGAACCATAAATGGTGAACTATGGATAGTGAACTATGGATGGTAATTGTTTTTTTCCAATCATTCAGAGATCTAGCTGCTGCTAGATCAAATCCATGACACCGTAAACCCTAGCGAAGTTGAGCACCAATAGTGGACTTGTGCAAACATCCACCAGAGGGAACATCAAACAATCTAGAAAGAAATATGGATGGTGCATGATTATGACTATGAATGGTGAAGACTACGAAATAACAAATGATATTACTTGGTGAAACGCTTATAGAATAGAGGGTATAAACTATAAAGAAAATGGTTCGACTGAAAAGCAGCAATTGTCTTCTATGTCACATATATGATGGTTGATCTTGCTTAACTCAGCAAAAACCGAATGCTTAACCTATCCATCAAGAATTCCTGAAACAAAGAATTAAGTATGGATTTCACTTTTTTCTCCAATCTCATTAATGACTCGAACATGTGGGAAAAACTTCATACTACTCATTTAAAATTGTTTGGGTTTCTGATCATGGTCCATCAACCAGGGATGTGTTATTGAGACGGAATATTTATATCACCTAAGTGATGGACTATTTACAGATTCATCAGATCTAAATAGAAGGGCTATACCTTCTGCTATGCATCATCAAAGTTTGTTATCAGTTTCCATATAAATAACAAATGTGGTTCAATAATGTTATTTAAAGTTATCATATTTAACTTGTTTTTAGGCTTAAAAATAAAATGGAATATATCTAAAAACTATTTTAGGTAGCGATCGCATAAGTGGTGGTCCACGGACTACTAATGGTTCTCGAGAAAATGTTGCTAGTTTCTAGAAAAATGTGGAATATACTTGCGAAAAGATCCCTTGAAACATAATTTAATTTATCACAATGCGTGAAAAGTTATAAAAACACTATTAGAATAACGCCATTTCATCGAGAAACGTCACAGTGAATAAGTTGTACTGCTATAAATGCACTGTTTGGTCTTGTCTCGTTTCGCCCCCTTCTAATGTTTCACTCTCCTGTATATCGCATATATATACATATATATATATATATATATATATATATATATATATATATATATATATATATATATATATATATATATATATATATATATATATATATATATATATATATATATATATATATATATATATATATATCAGTTGAAGCTGTTAAAGGTGTGTGTGGACTTACTTAAAAACTTGAACTTTAAATACTTCAATACGACTTATTGAATCCAATATAAAATATATTCAATAAGTTATTTTAGTTATTAAGGAATTTTTTTTTTAGTAAACTGGAACTTTTTTAAGACTGGTATCTTAAATCTTAAGCATCTCTTTTATTTGATATTTATTGGGATAATATTTATAATTTTATTGAGATTTTATGATATTTATTATGATCTTATTTCAAGTAAGCAGGAACATCCTGACACAATGAATGCATAATAATAAAAAGTTTGATACATTGAAGCCACTTTTTAATAGTTTCGTTTTTACTGTTTTTATTTTATCATGATTTATTAATAAATCTTTCATAATTTGGTTACAATAATTAGTCTCATTTTGTTAACTAAATACAATTTATATGTTCTTAGATCACAATTTTTAAAAAAAATGTATTTAGCATTTTAAAAAATCATATTAATGGGTCACGAGATTTAAATTATGAATTTACTGGTCCACCAGGTCAAAAAGTTTGTCGATCGCTTATTTCAAGAACGAGAGGAACCAATACTATAGTATCTTTATGCGAACAAACACAAGCATACAACGATTTTTTTCAAAACAAAAGTGGAAATTTTCTCTTTATTTATTTCAAAGAACATATAATAACATAAATTAATATCAAATGTTCTGTTTAATTTGAGGAAGATATAACAAGGTACTTTTATTGTACTTTCTCAACATGAGAATATTGACAAGAAGTATTGAAGACCCCGTAAACTAATGTCTTAAGCGCTATTGTAAAATAAATAAGATAGATTCTCCTCTGTCATCTATATTTAATAATATTAAGACATGAACTAATACATTAATTGAGTAAATTATCAGTATTCAAGTATTTACATTAACCACTTTAGATTATTGTCAATTTAGATCTTATGGTGTTTAATTGTTTTCCTATATGGAGTCTATCTTACAAAAATATACCCAATTACTTCTTGTATTCTAAGCGATGTTTTTAATTTGCATAGATTTTAAAATGTTTCAAATGGAGCGTGCTGTGTTTAAATGAAGTTTAAAATACTTATATTTCAGTTCCAATAATAATAGTGTTACAGTGATTTAAATTAGGTTAACTGCTTAAATTGATTCTAGAATAGGAAATAAAAAAGCATCGCTCTCCACTTTTAAATTTAATAATTTGATTTTATCTACTACTGTTTCATTTTTATTTAGCTATTTAAACCACGGAATAGAGCAATTTATCAATATTTTTATAATTGCTACTACCAAGATATATTCTACTTTCTAAGCTGGCCAACTTGTCTAGTGGTCAGCGTGCCTGACTACGGATAGGGAAGTCCTGGGTTCGAACCCCGGTTCAGGCATGGATGTACTATCTCTCTCTATATCCCGTTTTTGTCCTTTTCTTGTGTGTGAATGAAGTATGAATGATGCCTACCCTATAAACGGGTCCCTATGGTATGTGTGAGGGTGCGATGTTGGCCTAACCCCTGTGGTGCACCTGGGGCAACGCCTCGGCGGCTAAGAGGTCGCTGTTTCTAGCCGGTTCTTTGCATATCAGGGAACAATAGATCAATTAACAATGTTGCAGTTGTAACTGTCTACAATCTGCCATTGGAAAAAAATTCTACTTTCTTAGGTGAATTTGTTATGTCAAAGACCATCGTAAAAAACAAATAGCCAAGAAAAGAAAAATTCTCAATTTTAATATTTTCGAAGTCGTAGAAAGTTTAAAAAATAATTTTAACCGTCTTGCTGGGAAGCAGATCTCATAATAGTTGCTGGTATCTTAATTTTTCTTTGGTTGCCGTGTTGTTCGTTACCTTAAGTTTTATTTATTCTTTAATTATTTTCTCTCTGCAATTCATTGTTCAACCTGTATCTAAATTTTCGAAGTATTGTATTGAAAATTAGAAATTTAATGAAAATATTATTTTCTAACATTTTGTAATTCAATAAATCCATGTATTTAAGAAATAAACTGACACATTTTGAATTTGATAGATTCGTATATTTTCTGGTAAGATCTGTATGATTACAAATTATTGCTTCTCTACATCTGTTTGCTATAAATTTGGATTATTAATAATATTTTGCACTTATTTCTTTATTGTTGTTTATTTTATTAGCAATAATATTTTGAATTTTCGCAGCTTATTTAAACGAGGTCTCCAACATTATATAGACCGTACTCTGTATGCATAAAAATAGAAAAGCAGTTTCGTAATTTGACAGTTTTTCGATTTTTTTATACATTTATTATTACATTTTATACTCTAAAGTTACATTTTATATTCTTAAAACAATGAATAAAAGCTTACATTTTTTTATAAATTTAATCACATTATTACAAATTAGATATTTGTTTCAACTTTAAATTTCTTGTATTCCTTATACTGGATTATTATTCAAACTTCAGCTTAATGGTTCATAAAATGTGATAGCCTTTTATATTTTTATTGTGTAAAACTAAGAGAAAATTTAAGAATTCTTTTTTAATTCCCTTTATTTAACATTAAAAAAAACAACATCTAATTTCGACAAAATTATGTACTTCTTATTCTTTGAATAATTTTCATTTTACTTTTATGAGTTTTAGTATACTTTTGCTTTATTATTAGGCATTCCACGTAACTAAAATTTTATTTTGAAACAACAAATCTTTTTTTGGAGAACAAAATTTAACAGCTTGATTTAATTAATAATTAAAGTATTTTATTAAGCACATTATATAATTATTTAATTATTATAAATGAAATTTCTGAGAGAACAGCTTTGAATGAAAATGAAACTCATGCAGCGTTATATACAATATTATAATTCTAAATATTTGAAACACTTTAGAAACATTATTAATCGTAATTTCAAAAAGTTATCAATAAAGAAATGCATACTGAAAGAAAGTGAATTCAAATAACAAGGAAATCAGTTCGATGAAAATAAATATATATTCATAATTGTGAAGAATATTTTAAACAGGAATAAATTTTTTTTAAGTTTTTCAAAATTTGTATTTCATCTAATTTAATTTGAGAGTTGTCAACTTGAACCAAATTTTGTTCATAAAATATCGATATAAATTCCATCAATATTTATTGCTTTTAACAGAATATTAATAAAGTATACATCCCTTTGTTCTATTAATTTATCACCGTTATACACATTAAAATATTATTTAAATCACTGCATTTAAATTTTACATTGCATTAATACATCCAAAAACATATTGTTGCAACATGCATCAAAACACTCATGCTAAATATAGATTTTTAAAGAAATAGTAACAATTAATTATACACATTTTGTAGAAAAATTTATATTACAATAATTTAGCTTAGTATGCAATTTAAGATTTTGAAAACAAAGATTTTTAATTTTTTAAAAACATTTTAATAAATAATTATACATTAAACCTCTATATAGTACAAATGATAACTAAAAAAATCTGTATTTATTATAATTTAAGTTATTTAAAAAAGTATATGAGTGATAGAAAACGTGCAGTGTTGAAATATATTAATTGAAATAAGGTGTATACAATAATAATATTAAATTTGTAGGCAAATATATTATTATTAAGATGCTTCCTATGTATATTCTTATAATAAATTCAAATTTGACAATTACTTATTAGTATTTGAATTTTATTATATTATCATGATACTTTTAATTTTTTAATGTAACATAAATGACTTGATAAAAAATTCATTTTACACACACACACACACACACACACACACACACACACACACACACACACACACACACACACACACACACACACACACACACACACACACACACACACACACACACACACACACACACACACAAGCTACTGGTTAGCAATCACTCTGATCAAGTTTGTACCATCATACATTAAAAATATGAATAATTCTATGAAAACTGAAGAGTTTTGATTTCTTCAATTTCATGTGTATGTAAATTGGCTTAATTCTAGTGTTCGTAGCGTAATAGATTTGGCGAGATTAAATTTCGGATTGCATGTTTATGTATTGCTATTTTGAGATTCCCCAATTTTTATTATTATTATGAAACCCTCTCGTATGCTGATGATTATGAATCGCTCAACTTGATCATAGGCGACAAATTTGAAAATCGAAAAAAATGTGGTATGGATACTAGGATTTTACCTGTAATTTTGACAAAAATTAATGTTTTAAATATTTTTGTTAGAAATGAACTCTAATTTAATGAAATATTCTTGAATATTAAACTTTTTAAAATATATTTGTGTATTATGATAAAATTTGTCATAATAAATTTATTAAAATATTTATTTTTTGATAATATCATTTTAAAGTTTAAATTTTCCTCAACAAAATCATATTAATGCAAGGAAATTAATAAATATTTCCTGTATTTTGCAAATATAATTTTCGAATCTTATGTACATAAAATAAATGAATTTGCTTTAAGAATACAATATTTTTTATACAAATCAAATTAACATTACTATGAATCACTAGGTAAAAAAACCAAAATAAAAATTTGATGAAAGCTATGATTAACAGAATAAAAACCTGAGAAAAATATTGAAATCTTAAAATTGGTACTTAGTCCATATAACATTTGAAACTTGCAAAAAAATAAAACAATTTTTCTTACTTAGTACGAGACGTCCTTTTCTTCTTTTGGTTAAAGCCTTGATTGCCAATGTTAAAAGTCAGCAGGCTGTGGTTTTCATAGTCAAATGGTAAATAACAGAGCGAATTTACGAAAGGTAAACCACTAATTGGTGTTCCAGCAATAAGATCTGGATCGGGTTTCGGGACACACGTGTCACAAACATCGTCTGAGCACGTCGTATCTGTCATTACTGCATCTTCCATTATAAAACGACTCAGGCTATTTTCATTTTCTGAATCTAAACTTAAATCCTTCATTTGCGGATAGGTTTTTCTCGTTAGATCTTGCGGGGAAAAGGAATCAAACTCGTCTTGCATGAGCACTGCCTCGTAAGAAATTAATTGTTTTTCATGAAATGAATCCAAACTTATTTAACACTTTCAGTATTTTCCTAGAAACCACAAAGTGTTCCTTTTCTGATGAGAAAATTTATTAGAAGAAGCAACAGCAAATGTTAAAGATAACAACACCGACTTTTGTTCTCTGTGCAATTTATTTTTCTCTTTTAATATCGATTATTATTTCCTTTCCTATTTATTTAAAATGTTTTAAATACTCAGCTTTAAGATTTTTTGGCTGGAAAAAATATATATGAATGTACTAATTAAAATGTACAAATTTATGGAAGAGGAAGATTCTCCGGAAGCGAGTATCAAGTTCTCGAAGAGTAAATGCGAGTGGAAGAACATCCAAAGAATCTCTGGGGATCAGAGGAAGTTTGACATTTCTCTGAATCACTCTCCTCAACGGAATCACGGTGAGGATTTTGGAAGTTGCGGTGAGATGAGCTTTGGTCCAATGAAAAGGCCTCGTTGTGTGAGGGTGGGGGTTCAAATAACCAATACGAAAGCAAGAGATTTCCAGATTACACCTGCTATAAAAGATATTTTAAAAAAAATCTCTTCAATTTTTGAAAGAAGATGAATGAATACAAAAAGGAAAATGTAGATCTTTTATTCATTTTATATTAAAAGTTGTAAAAGTCCGTTAATGCAGAATGAACTTAGTGTAATTGATACAATGCTAAAAAAAAGTCAAACTCCAAAATACAATTGTTTCGTATCTTTACATGCATTTTTATATGTAAGAATAAGAAACAACTACATGTAATCTTACACGCACTCATCTGATCTTACATGCATTCTTTTTACATAATCCCCTGTTTAAAAAAGTACAATTAGCAAACATAATATATTATTGTTAATAAATTCAATTTTTTTTGGTATTTCTAAAGACTTTAAATTAAAGATTAAGTTTATCAGGAGAGGCTTTGATATTAGTTTTAGAACCACGTACATTCAATAACTTTAAAATTTTACTTAGTTTTTTCTTATAATTTTATTTTATTATTTGTCATGTATAAATACGTTATTTCTATTTGGAACAAATCCTCGGGTTTAAAAATCCTGCCATATAGTACGGTTGAGATTGAAAGTACTTTTTATGATAAAAACATCAATTTTAAAGCTTTGCTTATTCAAATTTTTATATATATTTAGAGTTAATAGTATTTAATATAGATTTTTGAAGGTTCAGAGTTTACTGGACTCTCAAGATGCAAAACTGATGATTCCCATCAAGCCAGAGATTGAAAGACAGATGAACTATTCCGCCTAACGTTGTTCCCTTTTCATTTCAATCTCTCTTTCTTTGATAAATTTTATATATCTTCTCAGTAGTAATGAAATTTCTTGCTATCATATTGAAAGTAATAATGAATCATATTGAATGAATATATCAATCACATTAATTATGTGCTTTCTAACTCTTATCGTGTTGGGAATCCTGGAATCATTGTTAATTTTAGTATCCTTCTTATGCAATTTCATATGAAAATTTTTATAATTAAACGGATAATTTTCATAGAAAAATTGATGCCAAACAAAATATTCTAAAATTGTAATAAAAAGAAATTTAGCATTGAAATTTCTCTTTCCATTGTTTTACTAAAGCTTCTTAATAATAGAAACATAATTTTACTAAATGAGTTCTGTATTGTGTTACACGGGTTTTGAACACTATTATTTTTTTAATGAATAGCTATTTTGCAATGACTATTTTAATATAAAAAGTGATTTTATGCATTTTGCATAAAATAAATTTTTGCTAAGCAATGTAATCAAGGAAAGTGATTACATTGCTCATTCACAAGAAAGGAAACCCGTGGAAGTGCTGTTAATTTCTTTACCCATTTTCAATTTTTACAATCCTTAAGATTAATTCATTGAGAAATTATGAGAACTATGGAATTTATGAAGTCCAAATATATTGCTGATATTGCTTCTCTGTAAAATCATTGTTGTTATTTATGACATTTTAACAAGCTAAGCTCGCTCGCATACGGATATACGAAATTAAGTCTTAAGGGTGTTTCTTTCGTTTAACCAGAGAACCATGAAGGTGAAAGTATGTCTTTGCTCTAAGACTTCTCCGATAGATAGCCCCATCAAAGGACTCACTCCCTCAATTTTGACTTTGATCTTTAAGGGGAGAAAATTTTCTCCAGACCATTACAGTAGTAATAGCTCAAAGATTAACGACAGACTTTCGATTCTACGGATTTAACCAACATGTGTATCACACGTACTCGGTGGGTCTCTGATGGCTTCAGGAATCAAGTCCAACCTTTCCACGAAGAAGGCCGTTGATGTAACAACTAAGCTTGTACGGCCTTTACAGAGTCATTAATAAATCAGATGCCATATTTCAAAGATTTAAGAAAATTTTATTTTAAATGATACACACAAACACCTTATAGAGTAAAATCTATAACCGTACCTACCATTACGCTACCTGCTTACTCACGCCTGCACACTGTCAAACTAGATGACAGTGGTACTTTGCTTCATGAAATTGAAATGATACTGATTGGTAACAAATAATCTCTTGCGATAAATCTTGCTTTCAGCTGTATATAATTATAACGATCATTGAAGGTAAGTCCAGAGACGCCCATATCAACGTGCCGAACCTGTTTTCCCAATTACACACCACACAGATCCCCAACCATGAGTTATGATCTGGAATGCAATTTCCCTTTATATTCGGACCCCTTTAGACGTCAGTTGAGATGCACTTACGGCACAGTGGTAAATCGACAACATTCTGTGACCTATTTTGCTACCTTTACTTTTGCAGTACACTGGTCTTATTTTTTCAGCAAGATATTGCCAGACCACATACGGCACATTTTGCTATGAACTGTCTTATGTTTTGTCAAGTACTCCCTTTGGTCACAAGGTCTCTCTCCCATTAAGCATATATGGGATATGATGGGAAGACGACTGCATTTATAAGAGAATATTGATGATCTAACCCTACAACTGGAGAAAATTTGGCAAGTAATACTGTAGGGAACCAACCGAGAATTTTATCAGTCTATGTCACGGTGTGTGTAGATTACAACCAAGCTAGAGTTGGCTCAACACATTTTTTAGTTCGATTCTTTGAAACTAAATATAGCCATAAGTTAAATGATTCAATTTTTTTGAATTTTAATCATTTTTTGTTCTATGCATAATTTTCCCATCCACAAATTTTTGCCTCCATCGGACAATTCCTTCTTAGTGCGACGATGCTTTTGCTACAGAATGTAGTTAAGCATGAAATCCCCGCAAATATACATAACATCTGAGTCTTTCATCTGTGTTAACTCTGATTTATACGAATATAAGTTGAAAATCGAAACATTGAAGTTATTCAAAGCCATATCGATAAAATGTCTTAGAATTGCTTATATTTACCATACGAAGAAAACCTTTCACTGCCTGGTAAAAATATAGGACGAGTACACCAAAAAAAATCCCCTTCATTATCCTAATAATTCACATTGGAGGAAATTTTGAAATATTTTTAGAATATCAAAGGTGAGAATTATTTAAAAATTCTTAGCAGATGATCAATATGCTTTTGTCACAAAAGCCATTGATATTATATTAATTTACAGCAAAAAAGTTATTTATTATTATTAGTATCAGTATGTTGTCTTTTATCAGTGTTTCATGAAATTTACAAGTTTGTAACTTTTCAGTATGCTAAATGTGATAAAAGATAGCATCTTTTATGTTATCTTTTATCAGTGTTTTATAAAATTAATAAGTTTATAGCTTTTCACTGGACTGAATGTGTTTCACAGGATAGAACATGTCTGTTTAAAACAACTATTTATCTGTTTAAAACAACTGGTTTCAGCTATAATATAACTTGATTCATTAATTAAATTTAGTTATTATTAATTAGTTAGTATCAGTTATTAAAAAACCAGATATCTACAAAAAAGCACAACCCCTCAGTTAGTAAAATTCTACTCCTTTGATCGAAAGATAATAGATTTTGCCATTGTGTTATTAGAACCTACAAATAGTACATGTTGTGAGACAAAATTCTTTGTTGTGTGAAATTTGGCAGAGAAATGAATATTTTTACTTAAGGTATCAATACTGACTCTTCTCCGAGGCTTTAAATTATAGAATGCTTGTTTTCAAATGTTTTATAAGCTCCAAAGAAAATGAACAATGCTTATGGATGTTATGTTTTCGATCGTATTAGAAATTGCTTCCAAATGTTTACTCCAAAATAAAAGAATCAATAAGCTCAAATTTCTTAAAATTTTAATAGTATTTTAAATGATCAGAACAAATTAATTCAATCATTAACATATCAACAGTAATGGAAAAAAATTTGTTTTCTCCGTGAGATTCGTAAGCTGAAAAAGAATCATTCATAAAATTTAATTTCAAAATATAAGCTTATAAAACTCAACAATATATTATTTTGTTTAACTCTCAGTCTTCTTCGCATACCACCAATAATCCCGTTTTTATTTATCTTTTTTTTATGTGTGAAAGACAACAAAACTAGAAAAATTCCATATATATGTATATATATATATATATATATATATATATATATATATATATATATATATATATATATATATATATATATATATATATATATATATAATTTCTGTAAGCATTGATTGTATCTGATTTAATTTATTTTCTAAGATATTTGAAATTAGGTAGATTTTCCAAGTGTTTGAATTTTATAAAAGTGGAGTGTGATATTTAGTCTTATTTTAACGTTAATAATAATCTCTTTAGTTACTCGAATGAGAATTTTTTTTACTCGTTTTAGAAACGTAAACATCATAAATATTGCAAAAATTGTCATAAAATGTGTTAAAAAATAATTTAACGCACGCTTAAAATTTGCACGTTACATGAAAAAAATTATTGTAAAAATCAATTATTTTAAAAATTAGCTTAATATGCATTTATTAAGACTCATAGAAATGTAATTTAAAATTTTGAGGTTTTGGTAGAAATGGAGTTAGAATTGGACTGTGGAAGAAAATTTCTCTTTAATTAAAAGTTCGATTAATAATATTTAAGAATTCAAACTTACAAATAACTAAATCTTAGTTATTGCTTTTTCTTAGTAATTTTAACTTCGTTTAGTAAAATCTTATCAAATCAATGTTAAAATTATTAAAAGAAATATCTTAATATTCGTATTTGTTAATAAGAAAGAAATAAGGATAAGTTACTAAGTCCATATGATGCTCTATGGTCACTTTTTGCATTCGAGGACTAATTGGACGCTGAAACTTAAGAATAAGTGCAATTTATGTAAATAATTACATATTTGCATACGATTTTTTAGTATATTCTCTCTTTTTCATTTTATAGGAGCAATTAAAGGCTTAGAACATGCGCAGAATGCAGTCACTGCACAGGGGTTCCACTGGATCCTAGGCATCTCTTCAACTGCATCTCTGTTGCCTCGACCCTCTTCAGCATCAACCCCAACTGCTGCCATGACACCCTTTATACTGAAAAAGCTGAAGTTGTGGCCATGGCAGTGCTCCATGACTCTGGTCCCATATGTCTTGTCTTTTTTTTTTTTTTTTTTTTTACCTTTTAATTTCTTTTCTCTCTCTCTCTCTTTGCACTTGTCACACGACAGCAACACTTAAAGACTTGTTTGGTTTTAAACGTTATTTTATTTCATTTGAAAGACCACCTCCAGCTAAATGATTTCCAGCTTGGTGGACTAAATTTGTATGTCTTCTCTTTGTCTGGAAGTTTTCTTTTATTTTTAACCAAATTTCCAACAAATTTTTATATTCTTCTGAAACATTCATAGATGTTTACTACTTTCGGACGAAAATTAATTTTTCAAAGTTTATTCAAAGATAGTTATGTTGGCTTGCTATTTATATAGTGAAGACTGTAATTGATTATTGGAGAATCTGATACCTTCCAAGCAGTCTTCAAGGAAAGTATATAGATAGAATTAAATTTCTATCTAAATATTTAAAAAAATAAATTTTAAAAAATGGAAAGTTTTTCAAAATAAAGTTTAATTTCTAATTCAATGACGTAAAGTGAAAAATCTTTATTATTTAAAAGGATATTATTTTAAATGATAACAATATTGTTTGTCTGTGAATTTTACATTTAATATTGATGCGAAATCTGTACTTTTTTTTAAAAAATTATTCGAGGAATGAATATTACTGATGAATTTTTTTCTTTGAACCAGAAATTTCATATTAGAACCGATATTTTTAAAAATAAAAACACTTTCCTTTTTCAAAGAGGATTTTTTTTATTTACATTTGATACTTCATTGATATCATAGAGTGTGCTTTATTTTTACCTTCATTTTTCTCCAGCTGTAACTTCATTCTAAATTTTTAATTGATTTTCTATATTTTGATTCTTAATGCACATTTTATTCCTAAATTTTACTGCTTCTAAATGGTAATTTTGTTTTAATTTTGATTTTTTATACTGTTTATATATATATATATATATATATATATATATATATATATATATATATATATATATATATATATATATATATATATATATATATATATATATATATATATATTGATATATATATATATATATATATATATATATATATATATATATATATATATATATATATATATATATATATATATATATATATATATATATATATTAATATATATAAAGGAATGATTTTGCATAAAATTAAATTCATCGATTTTTCCTTTATTTATCAAAAAAAGTCTTAAATTTTGCTGAAAATGTTTTTGCATTCAGTGGATAAGGTAATTGTTATACATTTTCAACTATATTTGCTCACTGAGTCCATGAACAATTAATTTTATTGTAGTTTTAAGCCATTGTAGTTTGGTGTTTAAGCTGGAACTTCCTTTCCTCAGCATTCACACTAGTGGGGTTGGATGACATTAAATTATACCGGGATTTCTAACGTACGTTGACCCTTTTAGCATGTTGGCCTTCAATAAGCCAAATATCAAATCGAATATTACTTGGACACGAGAGTAATGTCTTTTCTCACATGTGAATCAATTCAATGAAAGTTCTCAAAGAAGCGATCTTACAGCATTAATTGCTTTAATTTTTTTCGTTAGTTCCACAATGAAATTTATTTTATAATATTTAGAGGACTAAACAGTTTTCTCGGGCTGCAGCCTTCTAAAAGTTGCTATGCAGAATCCTATTTCGAGTATGCTATACCGAATCAGATGCCATACATATTTTTCTTTTGTCCTAACTATTACACACAGGTGACAGTTTTACAAGGAGAAAGAGAATCATACGCTTCCTTCTTGAAGCCGGAAGAGTTCCGAAAAGGAATGTGGCTTCGATCATATTTATCACATTGAGGTATAAGCAACTTTATAGGTAGAAAAATCGGCGTTGATTGTGCTTTAAATAAACTATATATGCAGAAAATTTTGGATTGAAATATAGATTTTATTTTAATTTACATTCTTTCCGACGTAGATCAGGACAAAAAATTGGAGGACGCACGCACGCACACACACACACACACAACCAATGTGATAAATATGATCGTGTATAAATATGATCATATTTATCACAATAAATATGATTCTACTTATTTAGATCACATTAAATTAATTTATGTCTACAGTATTACATTGAAGTAATCATGTTTCTAGTTCTTACAACAAAGAAAGTTAGAAAGAGAGAAGGAACTAAAAATTTTGATTATTTGAATATGACATTGATTTCAAAAATTTATATGTTCTAACGGAACTAAAATCATTTATCGTTAAACATATTGGTATCAAACAGTGTTAAATGTTAGAAAATTTATTTTTTGGAATAATAACACAGAAAGAGAGTTAAGCTTATGCAAAAAATTCTATTTAATTTGAACATTAGAACTGAAACAAGTTCTTTGTTCCATTTTATGACATTTTAAAATCACATTCTATCTTGCATTAAAGTTGCACAAGGCATTACCTTGCTTTAAAGACATCAAATAATACATTTAGTCTCATTTGCACTTTTTATTTTTTTGTCTTGTGACAGCTAGGCTGCCAATATGGGGTGCGCTGTTCCACTTTTCCTACTGGACCATATTTGGTGTGGAGTCCAACTTCCTCAGTACACACACATGCCATA
Source organism: Latrodectus elegans (assembly GCA_030067965.1). Lineage (NCBI taxonomy): Eukaryota > Metazoa > Arthropoda > Arachnida > Araneae > Theridiidae > Latrodectus > Latrodectus elegans. Next base: position 16,067,198 of record CM057821.1, on the reverse strand, counting down.
GGGACCCGTTTATAGGGTAGGCAACTATTCACATCTCATTCATACAAGGAAAGGACAAAGACAGGATAGATAGAGAGCGAAAGTACATCCATACTTGAACCGGGATTCGAAACCAGGACCTCCTTATCCGCATCAGGCACGCTGACCACTAGACAAGTTGGCCGGCCTCATTTATTTTTAATAAATATGTAAACGATTTAAAATATTGTGCATATTATTTCTCTTGGAAAAATGTAAAATATTTTTTAAAAGTTTGAATTTTCACGTTAAAATCTATAAAAAAAAAGTAATATAAAGATAAAATTTCCAATATAAAAATTTAAAGTTTTGCTATTAGATTGCATTTTCAGTATATATATATAGAAGCGTTACAAAAGACGTTTCACGTAAAATATTCTGTTATTTTTATAATATTTAATGACGTATGTTAAAGCATTAAATTTTTTCATGTGTTCATTACGAAAATGATAAATAGTGCACTAAGATTTTAAGTTGCAAAATCTTTGTTCATTAAATTGTTGTTATAGAAATCTTTTATATAAACTATCCTTCATTTAAATAAAATTGTTCTTAAAATAACCATAAAGCAATAATGAGAAGATAGATAAAGAAATATTTTAAATTACGATTTAAAAAATAAATTTAACTGTTTTTTTTTTTTGTTAAAATAAATTGAAAACTTTTGAGTGACAATTTATTTAATAAACATCCCCATTTATATATAAAATATTACTATTCAGAAAAAAATGAATTCGTTTTATAATGATACATTTTTATAAGGTAACAATAAACTATATAATTAACTTCAATAATTTTTAATCTGAAGGTTTTTTTAACTAAAAAATAAAGCTATGCTAAACGGAGAAATTTTATTGCAAAATAATTCATATTGAAATACATAATTACAACGAAGGAAAATAATAATTTATAAATTTAGATGCTTCAGTTGAAAATAACATTAAATTTTTGTAACGGTATCTTTAAAATAAGTTAAAAACTTCACTGCAATATACACACACCTAAGCAAACATATCATGGAAGTAATATATACATTTATAAAATCGCACATAAAGATGCGTAATAAATATCGATATATATGTGGCCATGTCAAAAGTCAAAAGTAAGTTCTTTATTTAGCAATATACATGCTTTGTTTAACTTAATTTTTAAATTTTTTAAAATTTACTCTGCAATCTCGTTTTATGAGTGTCTTGTTTTATATCCTTTAGACTATGTATACTTTTCCTTAAGAACCACTTCTTTCTAGTACGTGAATATAAGTTCAGGTTGCTCAAATAAGTTAAGGCTATGTTAAAAAATCTCTATCACCAACTTGGACCCTGGTAAAAAATGTTTTCTTATTTTCTATTTCTTAATATTTTTTCCAGTTATGAAAAATTTTCATGGTTAAAAATTAAAAAAATCATAAATGAAAGCGTTTAATTTTTATAAATTATATTTATTAATGGAAACTATTAATTTTTACCAAAATATCTAATGTAATTTTTTAATGTTTCTCAAAGACTTAAAAATTTATTTAGTGATAACTATTTTATACATTTATTTAATTTACTTTTTTGATTATTTATTTTCTTATATATTTTTATGCATTAAAAAGTATATTTTCAAATAAAATATACGTATGCAAATATAAATAAATTTAAAAATATTCAAAAAATCGTATACATATCCTATGATAAAGTTTCATATTGCTTATTAGGGAATAGTTTTATAAAGCTATAAATATGTAAAATCGAATAAAATAATTGTTCCGAATAATGCAATACATACTCATAACCCATCTACAATAATAATCTATGAAATATAAAAACATCGCTCTGTCAATATTTGTGGTTTTGCCCAAATAAGTTCTTCTAAAGAATAATGTAAAAATGTATTAACAAACTTAATATAAGTTGCTTGAACTAAAAACATTTTTTAAGCCTCTACCTCTATAAGTTCATACACAATTGTAAATCCACAGAAATGCAGGAAAGATTTTTTTCTTTAAATGATGTTTTAAAATTCTAATTATAATACAAAATTTTATCGATATTTAATTTAATTAAAATTTCTGAGCACAATAAAATTCCAGACTCTTATTTCTAAAAATAATATATTTTTTATGTTTTCTCCTCTGATAAATTTGTATGTAATTTGAAATACCAATGTTTATGATGCGATCTCTATTTAAATCTAATTTAACAGCAGTTGAAAACTTAATTAAATTTTTAAGATAAATAATGAAGTTACATATAAAGTTCATAATATAAAATCATTCTGAAAGAAATTAATTAAAAAATAGCCTTAAAAATTTTAGTTCTAAAATTCTCAAAATATTTCCTTTGATAATGGAAACTAATGATAAAACTAATTCTATATTTCATAATTTCAGAATTTTTAGTTAATTAAAATTAGAAAATAATACGAATGGTAATTGAGATCACGCTGATTTGAATACATAAGATCTAGCGTTTCAATAGTAACAGTTAAAACATAACTTTCAGTAAGATTGATATATTTTTTGAAAATAAACTAAATTTAGAATCAAAAATGCATTTATTTAACAAATTAGGGTTTCTTGAATGACTTTATGTGTGGTTTATGTCAAAAACAAAATTATTTTTCAGTTTATACCAGAACAGTTAAGAGAAGTTAAGAACAATTTTTTTAATCTTGGAGAAAGTGTAGAATAATTATAAGAAAAATTATAAATCCGTATGAAGTATTTATGATGATATGAGTATTTATATTACAGTATTCTATATAAAAATACTGAGATGATATTATATAGACATTCACAACTTTCAAGAAATCTGATTAAATGAACATTTAATTATTAAAAAATATTAACTAATAATTATAAGTCAAAAGTAATGAACGTTAATTTTGGGTTAAAAAAAAAAAAGGATTTCTATTAAATTCTAAAATACTTACATTTTTAAGAAAAAATTCAAAAAACTTGAATTATGGTGTAAGAATCTAAAATTCGAGTTTTGAACATCGAATCTCTTGAAAAAAATTATAAGATTCAATGATTTGTAAATTCGGATTTTATCTTTAAATGCATGAAAAAATTATCAGATTTCTAAAATATATGAATATTGATTTATCATTTCATTTCACTATTTAATAACAACTAGGCGTATCAAATTAATTTAGTAGAGTTACTATAAAATATAATTAATATTTTCTTTATAATTTACGACAAAAGAATAATCTCAAAAACAAAAGTGTGTATAACTTTTTTTATATGTAATTTCAAGTCTTTACAATGTTTATCATTCTGTAAGAAATTTGTATTTTTTATTCAATTTTTTTACGCTTTAATTTAAAATAATGCTTTAAAAAAATCCTCACACACACAAAATCGATACGTTGTATTGCTATCAAATGATAGCTATTACAAAAATTATTTTTAATTATAAATTTCTTATTCCTTTTGATTTTTATCGATAGAATTATTTGTTATTATTTTTTAAAGATAGTTTAAGATTTATAGATAATTTATAGATTACATTGCTTATACTTTATGAGATAGTTACAATCAAGCACGCTGTGGTTATAAATTATAATTTTATAATCAATGTAGTACATAATTGAAATTTATAACTTCACAGTTTTATTATTTTAAGTCAAAGTAAATATTTCAATAATTATTGAAAAAAATTGCGACATTTTTACAGCTGCATATAATTTGCCATTTTTCTTATATCAATTGGATAATTTTTTAAGTCTTTGAAATTTGAAAGAGTAAGTTATGGATTATTTCTACCAAAATAAATTTACAATTTTACTTTCATTTGCCTCTCAAGACTTATTTTTTGCATCCGATAATTTATTTGACTAACTACGTAATAATTAATGTGTGAGAAGCATATAGCCAATATTACTCTACAAACTTAAAAATTTTCTCGCTTAGTTATTTAAAGTAAACGGAATATATTGCCATCACTGAATGTTTCTGCTTTTCTTTCCATTATAATTAAGCATTGTTATTTATATTTATAAGAGTTATCCATACTTTTTGCTTATATTCAGATTTTCTTTAAAAAAACGCAAATTAATTACAAAATATCTTAAAAATAGAAAAAAGCAATAATAATAATAATAATAATAATAATAATTCAACCAACTAAGTAATCTTTATAACAACTAAACAATTTTAACCAACCAGCCAACTAATTTCACTTATACCTCGCTAAGTGACAGATTTTGTTAGCGAATAAAAGAATTTTCAGTGAAATGTAATGAGAAATGAGAAAAGCGGTTAATTTATTTTACATTAAGCTAATAATGTAAAATAAATTAATAATGATATTCTCCAATAGATACCTTATTATGAAACGGCTCATATGAATTAAAAGAGAAAGTTTTTTATGTTATGATATTTAATGCACAAAATGCAGATAATATTTTTCTCGATACGTTGATTTTATTCATAACCAAATGTAATTCCTTAATTAAATTCATAATTTTAATACTTATAAAAACGTAAACGTATTTATTTTATAACACGAAAGCATCCTTGTTCCATAATGAAATAATACTGAGTTGTCACCATTTTTATTTACGGGCTGTAGTTGGTGCTTCTTCCGTCAGATGGCGACACCAAACCTCATTAGAGTGGCTCATTTCTTTTCATGTAAAAGTTATAATTAGAAGAGTCGAACGGAAGCTCTTCATCTCAAATTTCCGTCCCCTCACAACACGAGAAATGAAAAAGGAGGAACACCCCCACCCAGCCAGGAGGGACGGAAGAAGGGGAGGGAAAATATGTCGCCGATAAACGTCACTGAAGCTTTCTCAAGTCCGTGGGAAGTGGGGCTATTAAAAAAAATTGTGGACGTGTCGGGTAAGATTGAAAGCGAACCGCAAGCTATTTTTCTTCGACGATAAGGGTCTACCTTACCTATAGAGGAAATATTTCATTCCTCACTGCTCTTTCCGCTGACATTTTTTCCTTGTTTTTCTCTCATTTTGTAATGATTTCACTTTTCCGTTTTACTGTAGGGCACTTATTTACGTTTGTCTCAAAACAATTTCATAATGAATCAAAATTCCACACTTTACTTTTTCTACTGTAAAGAAAGTCTAAATATTTCTTAAGCTCAATGGAAGAATATAATCATGTACAAAATCTTTTGATATCATAAATGGAAAATTGATGCTATCCAAAAGGACCAATTCGCATATAAAAGTCTAGCTCTGTTTATCACTTTACTCATAAGATGTTTGTTGGTGTGATTTGAATTTCCCCTAAGTAACTAAAAGGCTATTTAGTCAAACGACCCTAAACATTATATTTCTTCAAGCCATAAAATCTTCAAAATGCAAATGAGATAAAATCTAATCTTTTGAACAAAAAAAAAAAAAATCTTAGTTAAATTCAAAATAAATCATCGTTTTTGTGCATGTGCTATATAAAGAGAAAATAAGTTATCACAATTTTCTAAATTTATTCAGACTGGTAATTATTTTTTTACACATTTTACATGTTAATTATTTAAAAAATATCGAATGTAATTAAAATCCAACCACATATTTATTTTTCATAATACTCAGAATAATTTTTGATTTCTTTACCGAAAAAATTTCCAATCTTAAACTATTAAAACTACTTTTTTCGTTCGAATTTAGGATAATTGCTTTTAAAATTTTTTTTATGTTACTACGATATCATGATTCTTATAATATAAGTTACGATATAAAAGTTGATTACTGTTCTATATAAATCATTTAAAAAAGTAAAATAATGCTATTAAATGTCATTAAATTATATTTAAAAAATTTGGCTTGGGCATTTTATAATTTAAAATATAATAAGTAATGTTCGTTGATAGACATGTATAAAAAAATCACATGCATAAGAAAAATGTTTATATCAAATAAATTTTTTAAAAATCATTTCATCTTTCAATTTTTATTTAAAAATATTTCTTTTAAATAGAAAGCAATTATATATTGGTTTGTAGTTGAATTTTCAAAATATAAATAAAATATTACAATTATAAAAGACAATAAAATTTCATTGATATATTATTTAAAAATAATAAGAGTAATAATGCTTTGAAGAAAACATTTAACCAGAAGAAAAAAATAAACACATATCATATATAAAACTAAACACACATCATTTATAAAATTAAACTAATCTAACTCTCTTATATATTGCATGTTAATATATTGTCAAAAAATAATAAAAGTTACAATTTTTTTTCCTAATGGAATACTTTTAAATTAATCCGATTTGTCTTGAATTAGAAAAAGCAGCTAGATCGGTACTTCATTTTTTAACAATAATATATCTTAAAATAACAATCTTTTACGAAAGAAGTTTTTATCATTATTATAATTTTTGATACAAAAGGAGGAAAAAACAAGGGTAAATTTTTAAAATTGTTAAAAGGAAATATTCTTCATTGATAAAAAAAAATTTATTATTAAAATCATTAGAAATGATCATCAAAATTGAGAAAAGAAATAACCTTCAAATATACTTAATTCAACTTCATAGATGAGAACTTATTACAAATGTCCCCAGAAAAGAAGCTGAACATATTTATATAGTGGTGAAATCAATTAATAGTTAATTTATTGAATTAAATATTTATAATTTAATGAAGAAATTATTTAGAATTTGTTTTAACATATGCATAAGACAATTGCATTAGATCATTTAATAATATGGCAAATTTCACAAGAGGAATTCATTTTAAAGGAAATTATTGAAAAATAATAGAACATAGTATAAAAAGATTAACAGGATGTCTTACTTAAATTAAATAAAAATTTAAAGTATATTAAAGTGTACCACATAATCTATTTCAAGTACACAGATATCATGAATACTTGCCCCTAAATTTAATATTGTATTTATTGAAAAATTGATTTTAATTTTTTAAAATCTCAATAGGAACTTCACTTACATAGGTATGATTAATGTTAATCACTAGGAATATTCACTAGGTATAGGTATAGGTTACATAGATATGATAATGTTGTTGTTGTTACTAATGACGCTTAGGCAAGCCAAGCTCGCCATGCCTTGGCTGTGCGAATTTAATTCAATTGGGAGCGTCTTTCGTTTAATCAGAGCACCATGAAGGTGAAAGTACGACTTTGCTCAACAAATATTCTGATATATGGCAGCACCAGAGAATACCCCTCTCCCAATTTTGACATTGATCTGAAGGGGGAGGAAATTTCCTCCAGAACATTGCAGCCATGGTAACTGCTCAACGACCGACCTAAGGACTTTCAATTCCACAGATTTAAAGAGCAAGTATATCGCATGTACTGGGTGGGTCTTTGGCGGCATTGGGAATCGAACCCCACCCTTTCGGATGGAGGGCCGATACCCTAACCACTAGGCTACTACTGCCCCGGTATGATAATGTAGAATATAAGTATGATAAATGTTAATCACTGAAAAAAATACCATTAATCTTTATAGATTCTAAATAATACTTTACTAATAAGATTAATTTGGAACGAAATATGGGGGACAATTTTAATAAGTTTTTTTTTAACTTGTTAAATACCCATTTTGTGTATATTATTACCTTAATTATTATAATTTAAAAATCTTTTTATCCTCAAAGAGTTTTAAATAAAATTACATTTGTAGTTTGTAAAAGAGTTAGAAATACAAAATCGATCTCTTTATATTTCATTTATTAACTTCTGGTTATCTTATAAAACACATAAGTTGACAACAGTAAAATAAATATCGATTTGTACAATAAAACATTTGTTTACTCCAAACTATATCTCAATAATATGAAAAAATTCCTTTTAAACTTTAAGTTTGGATTCTGTATTAATGATTAATTAATTCTATGCCCTTTTGCTCATTAAGCAAAAAATCTCTTAATCTCTTTCTAACATTTTTCTAAGAATGTAAGTTATTTTAATTTAAATTAATTCAAAAAATGTTTTTAGAAAATATTATTTCATTAGCTTAATTATGAAAATATTTTCTTTTCAGACCGATAAGATATTTATTTTACTATTCAAATAATTGTAATCTTCTGCAGTATGAAAAAGGAGATATATCTTCTTAATCCATTTGCTTCACATTTTTTGCATTGTGAAAGAAACATTGGTACCCAACTCGCATTTATCATTTTGTATCATTCCACCAGCTGTCGTCATTTCTTTTCCACATACTCTACTTTATTTTTTTTATCTTCTTTTTACCCTCTTTGTTTAATTCACTTCGCTTCTAAAAAGAAGTCCTCGCAAAAGTATCTGCAATATTTATTTTGTTTTGAATTTTTTTATTTTTTTAATAATTTCTTTTAATAATAATATACTATTCTTTTAAAATAAGCGAGTTATTTTGATTTTTTTTGAATGTAACTTATTATAGAACAGAAGAAGTAATTTAATTCCATGCTTGCATATTACTTGGAAAAATGTTATAGAAAACGATGATTTATTCTTAAAGAATTCAATCAATTTATTTCAAAATTCCGACGAATCTTATTAATGAAAATTCATACAATTATAAAATGTTCAAATAAGCCATATTTATAGCACAACAAACTTACCATGATTTTTTTTTACTTCCTGTAAGTGAAAGAAGCAAGGTAAATTATTGCTTCAACAGTACAGAGAGTTTTATCAACACCAAAAGTGCTGCTAATTTCTCTTATCAGAAAAGCGGTAATATGATAATATCTTGACATTGATATACTGATATGCTGAGAGTGTTGGTTGGGATGAAGAAGATTCATGCTACTTGCTATGTATATATATATATATATATATATATATACATATTTAAAGCAAAGAATTTAAAAATATATTTTGTTTAAAAATATGTTTCATTTTAAAAATGTGTTAAAATGTGTTTTTGTTTATTTTTGCTGATTTTTACAGCATAAAACATTTCATGTATTTAAGGAAAATTTTCCTTAAAAAATTTCTTTTTTTTTACTTCAAGGTAAAAAATTATTAAACTGTAGGACACATATGTATGTTATAGTATCTTATAGTCGACGTCGCTTCAACTATCAAAGCTAATTCTTTAAAAGTAATGAGATTTTTTATTTCGAAATTACTGTGTGAGAATTATGCATCATCACAACATGTTGAAATACCTCTTTTACATTTAGTATTTCTGGTTAATAAATTAAAGAAGCCAAATTTTTTTGTAATAAAAGTTTCTATTTTATAAGATTTTAATAAGTAAGAGATACTTCAAAAGTTCCAAGTCAAATAAACATTTAATTGTTTATTTTCCAAGTTGGGAAGAATGAAACACCGTAAATTAATAAATCAGCCGTTTTAAGTTAAAATTGGCGATAATTTTATAAAAAGGACATTTTTTTTACCACAAAGTTTATTAATTAATTTTTCATTAAGATGATAATAATGGTGGGACTTAATAATAATAATTCTTTAGAACTATAAGCTTTGTGGTAAAATAAAAAGGACATTTTTTTACCACAAAGTTTATTAATTATTCTTTAGGATTATAATAATGGTAAGTCTTAATAATAATAACTCCTAGGACTTTAAGCTTTGTGGTAAAATAAAAAGGACATTTTTGTAACTCCGAAGTTTATTAATTAATTTTTCTTTAGAACTATAATAATGAGGTGTCGAAAGACATGCACAAATTTATGTCATTTATAAGCCTATTATTTTAATTGATGTATTTTTGTAAACTCTTGCTAACCATATTAATTGGAACAGAGAAATTGTATTTGCTCTAATTTTGTTGTGAAATTCATTAAATAATCCCCTGAAGGAAAAAATACGTTTACTACAATTTTATAAAATCTGTTATAATCTATTAATGATGTTTTCAATTTTGTTCTTCTGTAATTTCTACATTTCTTTATTTTTTTTCTTTATTAATTCAAATTAGTTTGTAGAGAATACTATAAAAATAATATTATATATATATATATATATATATATATATATATATATATATATATATATATATATATATATATATATATATATATATATATATATATATATATATATATATATATAAAATATACGTTCTGATTTGGTAGGAAAGAGACACACTAAATATAAAAATAACCCGAAGTATTTGAGTGAAAACGATCCAAGTATCATAACATTTAATGATTTTTATTGAAATAAACTTGATTTGAAAGATAAATTACGCATTGTTCGTTATATATATATATATATATATATATTAACTTTCTATGTATAAAAATTGGAAAATGCATGTGTAAAAGTAAGCATATTTTGCATTATTTGAATTCGGTGATTTATTGTCTTTCTATTACAAACTATTTGAATAAGTTTTTTTAAATCTACTATTCTGAGTCAAATTGCTCCACCATTACTACTACGATATTCTAGGGATGATGAATAGTAAAGAAGAGCTAATATTAAATAAATCAAGAGAGACAAATTGTGTTTTTTTATATTTTACGTCTTTCAAAACTGAAATCACAATTCCACATAGACTCAAAATAATTTCTAGGTAGGAAGATAATTGATATGTCACCTATTTCAAAAATTCTAAGAAATCAAAACGACTGAAAAGCAAATGGACTGTGACATAAAAAAATAAAAAATAACACATATATTCGGAAAAAAAAAGATAAATGAGATCACATTATGTGCGTATAGACAAATCAAAATATTATGTAAGAAATTATAATCAATTTGTTCTGATTTGGTAAGAAAAAAACACACCAAATATCATAATAACCCGAAGTATTTGTGAGAAAACGATCCAAGTATCATAAAATTTAAAGATTTTTATTGAAATAAACTTGGTTTGAAAGATAAATTACACATCGTTCGACATAAAAAAACTGTAGTAAAGATAAAGTTTATAATATTAATTTGTTTTTATATGATATCATATATGATATAGCCATAAGTGGTTTTACCAATTTTAAAAATTGCAATTCACAAGCTCTCATCTCTCTCATATTAAGTAAGATACGTATAAATTAAATCATTTTTGCTGAAATTTGTAAAACAGGAGGTCATTAGTTGCAAATAAATAGAGAGGAGAAGCAATTTACGACTAAGAGGAATTATGCATTAAATAACTAAAAAATGATTTATTTATACGCTTTGTTGCTATATTTATAAGTAACATTTAGTTAGTTTGCTTAGTGTGATTTTTTACCCACTTAATCTTTTTATAATATATATGACAAAAAATTAAATTCACTATCATCTATGTCAGAAAACATATTTTCTTTAAAATGTAACACACATAATTTTTTAGAGAATATATATATATAAAATGAAACCGCTTTGCTTTTTCAAAATGAAACATTATTATTATTTATATGCTGTTGCTCGTGGTTGTATTTCCAGTTTCGTTCATAACTGTTAATTTGACAATTTTCACCTCATTGATTTCAATATTCATTTTAATGAAGCAATAATACTCTATAGAAATTTTCCAAAAATAAACAATTCTTGATAAAATATAAGCATACGAGTAATCTTAAAATGTTGGACACCTTTTAACGTTGAATAATTCATAAAACAAAAAGATATATAGTTAAATTGAAAAAAATAATGGTTAGATAAACCCAAAAAGTTTTGTGAACTTTTTTTATGAATGTACTTTTCCCTGTACATCGTTCGTCGCACAAGAATAATGAAGACGGTAGTCAATTTAATGTCAGGGAAGTGTGAATGTTTTGACTATTGTGACTGTTATTTTATTATTTTATGTAATCAGTACTCCACACCCTCCCGCTGTAAGTGATATCCAGTACAAAATCCCGTATGTAAAAATCCTGTGGTATCACTTCAGGTTATTTCTGTGCCCAAGAAATAGAACTTCATCAATTTTCCTGTGAAAGGAACTACGCAGATGATGAAAACAAAGTTATTGAAACTGATAAAGTTATCTGTGTCTATAACACGCGTAAACGATATTTACAAAAGAAATGATATTCAAACGGGAAAAAAGAAAATCTGTGGCAACATTTATCAGGAATGAGTTATTTTAAATGTAAATGCAATAAATTTGTTTATATTTTCAAAATTTTATGAATTGTTAAGCATCAAAAAGTGTCCAACATCTTATGGACACTACATAATAAAGTTATTCAATGTCGAGAATTATACCGAAAAATTTATGAAATAAAAAAAGTGGGGAAGATAATAAAAATATTGATATAAATTTAAAAAACTGTCAAGAGCGAAAATAGGATAGCAGAAAAGATTAAAATGCTCTTTCGCGCATCTGTCAACACAACCCAGAATTTAACAACAGCAGTGTGACGTCATCGGGGATCCGGGATGTCGTCTGTTGCTGTCACTCAACATTCTCGCCTTCGGTGGATCGTCCATCAAAAACTGGCGACGCGAAAGAGTTTTATTCGTTGCGAAATCTTTTTTTAATTTCTACATTTTATGACGAATGAAAAAAAAATAGTGTCCTCCGAGAAAACAGAGGAAAAAATTGAAATGGTTTTTCCAGTAATAATACTCAATAAAGAAAGAGAAAGAAAAAAAAGGGTAATATATCAGACAATCTTGAAGCTTCATCTTCTTCTCTTTATAAAGTAAACTTAAATTCATAATACTATCGTCCAACTCACCAGATGACATTATAAATCCGGTAAGAATTCTGCTGCATTCCTTAGAAAGAGTACAAATACTAACACAAATTCTATGCAAGTTATTACAAGATATTTTTCAATTAAATGATGATTTAAATCTCACGAAAGGATTTTGACAATTCAACTGTGAAACAAGCACGAAGCAAAAAATCAGCATGAAATAACGAAAAATCCCCCTTTTGAATCTAAATTAATAAAAATTTATTTTTTCTCAATTCATATCGATTTAAGTAGCAATTGACTCTATTTTACGATATATAATATTTCTGGAAACAATATTTGATGACATTACTTTGAGATTCTCATTTGAAACACTCTATTTTATGTGCAATAAAAAGGAATAGGTTTATTTAAGAATAGAGTTATTACAAATTTATATTTATTAATTCTATACCTATATAACATTTATGGCATTATTACATAGTCATTATATCAGTATCTATAACATTATTAACCTATGAGTATTATTGTATTTATTTTCGATATTGATTATTAATACGTCTTTTAAGAATAATGTGTGTTATATTTTAGAAAAAGTATACTAAAAACTAGAGCCGTATATATTTATATAAATAAAATCCTTCTTTTATTTTTCAGCTGAAATTTTGTCAGAAACCATATCGTATTGTCGGTCTCTGTCTAATTTAAAATAAAAATTACGTTTCTGTCAAATTTTAACTGCATAATTTGTAGTTTTAATTTCAAAATATATAATTAAACTTTAATTTAAATAACTGCATAATTTGTAGTTTTAATTTCAAAATATATAATTAAACTTTAATTTAAATTATCAGACAAACTTGAAGCTTCATCTTCTTCTCTTTATAAAGTAAACTTAAATTCATAATACTATCGTCCAACTCACCAGAAATGTAAAATTCTGTAAAATTTCTTACCCTGCGAAATTTGAGAAATGTAACATTTTGCTTTCTTCTCGCTGCAAAAATAAATTATCTATTTTCCTCATTATTAAATAATTTAATTATTTTTTTTTGAATTATCTAGTTATTTTTCTTCTTGATTAAATTGTCGATTTATTTTCCAATTTATTAGGTTATCTACTTATTTTCCTCTTTGTCAAATTATCATCTATCATCATAGCAAAAATAAATGATCTATTTTCCACATAATTAAATAATCTAATTATTTTCCTTTTTTTGAATTATCTAGTTATTATCTTCTTGATTAAATTGTCTATTTATTTTTCAATTTATTAGGTTATCTAGTTATTTTACTTTTTGTCAAATTATCATCTATCAGTTACCATTGGGAATACAAAAAAGGGTATGCAACTATAAATAAGCATTATTTCCACGTTATCAGAACGTAATTTTTTTAAAGTAAAATATTAAATAAGCTTTTGTTGTGTGAAAAAAATATTGCTTTGGCTCTTTTAGTGAATGCGTTTTCGTTTTTACTAAAACGTCACCGTTCGGATATGCATTAGAATACGAATGAAAAACGATTGATTTCAATGTTCAAAAGACTGTAACTGAAAACTGTTTTCAAGTACAGTACATATCATTCGATTTATTTTTAGCTAAATTTAGTAAGTTAGAAAAAGCTAAATTTAGTAAGCTAGAAAAATTTAGTAAGTTAGAAAAATAAAAAATATGAGACTTCATTTAGTGATGAAAAATTTCATTTTGTGAAATTGTTAATTAATTTCATGAAGTATATTTTTTTATGAGTTAAATTCTAAATTTTCACGTCTTCACATTAAATTAAAGCTTTATTCAGAAGTGATTTTTATATATATATATATATTTTTTTTTTTTTGCTTTTTTTGGATCTTTATTTCATTATTCCGTATACAAAAATATTGAATGTAACTTCTGCCTCTGTTTTTATTGCATTAATTTAATTTGTATCTTTCTCAGTTAAAAAGTAAATTAGAATTTTAGAAAAACGTTTTATTGCATAAGCTATTTTGTGTGTTAAACTGAAGACTTTCAAATGTTTACGTTTAAACAGAAACTTCAGTCAAATTGAATTTTCTTTTCACCTCAGTTTTTCTTCGGTATGGTATATACAAAAAATGGCAACTAAATGTTCTCTTTTGTTTCCTTTCAATATTTTTTTTAACATTTCTTTATTTCATAACTGCACTTTCATCCTTAAACTCTATATATACTATATCCTTTAGTAAAATTCTCTTATTGTTACTTATGACACTTGGTCAAGCCAGGTAAAATTCTAAAATTGTAAAATAAATCCTTACAAATTCATTTTTTACGAATTATGCTAATTATGCTTTTGCTTAATGAAGTAAGTAAGCTGTCTCCATTCGTATTAATATTATAAAAAGCGAGAGATTTTATAGGTACTATGGTATAAAGTGAGATTTCATCTATGTTGATCGATATTGAAAATGTAGATTTAAAAATAAAACAGAAATAGAAATGCATATAATTTAAAATAATAAATTTATTATCACACATATGCAAAATAAACATTTCTTATAAATGTGATTTCAAAACAAAACACAATTATTTTCCTACAAACAATTATTAAAACTAAACCGTAATTTTAGAATGTTCAAGTACTTTTATATCATTCCTTTTTTCTCGACATATTCAATCAATATGTTGGAAAAAAGTAAGATAAAATTCCTTTAATCTTTGCTAAGGTTTTATAATTACATTTTTCCAGTGTGAAATTTTAATATATATATATATATATATATATATATATATATATATATATATATATATATATATATATGTTTGATATGTGAGTTATATATAAATCAATATCTATATACGCTGAAAACATACATCACATAGCTGTCGGAAATACATTGCACGCATGCATTTCAGAATATTCAGTAAATTAGTACTGTCTATGAAGAACAGTAAAAGGATATTCACCAAAACTGTCTCAAATAACAGCAATGGGAACTTCGCTCTGTGCAAATATACGTATGTACATGCATTTAACTAATTCTTTGTTATTTCGGTTCAGAATCGGTCGATACAAGGTTTTCGACACGCCTCAAATTTCGAAACGTGAAGGTCCTTTTCCTCTTCCCAATTTTTCTTTTAGAGGAGAAGATACAGTAGGCAGCCCTAAGTAATAGACAGCGCAAGAAAAACAACGACGGAAGAGGGAACAAAATTAAAAATAAGTGCCCTCACCCGTTCCAAGTGACCCGGGACGGTGTCCCGCGTCTAATAATGCCTATTAGGAGCTTCCCCTCTTCTGGAAAGGGGGCGGGCAAGAGACGTCATTTATGCCCACGGAGACATTGGACTGTCGAGTTATTGAAGACCCAGGATCGAACTGGGTCACCTCTCACCCTTCGCCGCTTCATTTATTCTGAGGTATGAGGCACGCTCCCGTCTCGATCAGGAGGTAAAGGGAATCTGTCTCCGAATCTGGAGACGATCTTCGATCCATCGTGATTAATTAACGTGAAATCTTCCCTGTAATCAAGTCTCAAGTTTGTTTACCTTATTTGAAGTTCCTCAAAAGTCCCAATGGAAATGGCGATTAAGAAAGGAATTTTACGAACTAATCAGACTTTTCCATGAGTCATTTTCGAAAAAGATTGTTTTTATTCGCTAACAGTAATATTTCTCATTATATATATATATATATATATATATATATATATATATATATATATATATATATATATATATATATATATATATATATATATATAATAAATATTACTATATATATATATATATATATATATATATATATATATATATATATATATATATATATATATATATATATATATATATATATATATATATATATATATATACATACATATATATGTATATAAACATATATATATATATATATATATAAACATATATATATATGTGTATATATATATATTATATACATATAAATAGATATATTAGAATAATATAAACTAAATTAAAAAATCTTTGAATTGAAATAGATCGTGTAAATGTGCTTATGATTAGCTGAGGAGATAGCGGGAAAGTGTTTTTGCTCAAAGGAATTTATTAATTCTGAGTTACTAAAATTAACTATGCTTCTGATATTTATCTCTCAAGAAGATAAAAAAATTAATTTATAAGATATAAAAATAAAAAATATATCATAATATCAAATATTAAATTAACGACAATGATAATCTATAAAAGGAAAATTTTTTGTTATTTGTTCATTCTTATTTACATAAGAAAGTTCAATCAAAGGTATTCTCTCATTAAACATAAAATTTACAACACTCTATGGAGAAATATGGATTAAATTGTAAATATCTGAAAATCATTTACATTTTAATTAGATTTATTGTAAATGTTTAGATTAATCAAATTCTTAGAATAAAGTTTTCAATACGAATATTAAATCTGCTTTCACCTTTGTTAACATATCCTGTGTTTGAGAATAAAAAATTAGAAGTTCGTGCGTGCTATTAATGGCGGGGTTGCAGTAGCAGAACAAGTGATAAAAATATGAGAAATGACTTGGCGACAACAATGAAATTAATACTGTCGGCATTTAACTCATGAGAAATGAGATAGTTTGATTTCGATCATCACTCGATTATCATTGTTGAATACATAGGAATTATCCTGTGATGTGGTGGAGATAGGAATATATGTTAAACGAAATTTTATCACAATATGTGAGTCACTGATAGACTAAACGAATGATTGGTTCATCAAAAAAGTTTTGCACGTCATTTCGCGTATTAGATGTCATCAGAAATTGCATTAATTTCTAACTAAGTTATTCATTGTTGCTAAATACTTTCTTTTGATTGTATTATGTCTATTGGAAAGTTCTACTCATCGATCAATGATGATGTTGTTAAAACCATGTTAGAGGAAGATCTTTATCTGAAAACATCGATCATCGCAGAAAATTTAATTTAGCTGAGAAAAATATTTCGGGTCTATTCGAAAGATAGGATGGGTGTGGAAATATTCAAAATGGGCGCCACATGAATTTAGTCAGAAGAATTTCGATGAAAATCGAATATTTCTTCAACCGAATGATAACTGGGGATGACAAATAATAAGTTTAGCCACTCTTCTTTCCAAAATTTTTGCATTTCAAAAATATTTTGTTAAATTTAGAATTAACATCAAATAAATATCAAATATTGATTCGCGAAACCTCATGAAAATGTTTAATTTGAGTAAGAAAATCAAAATTTTTATGATCTATAATTATATCATAATATAGTTTTTATGAGGCTCAATTTTTCTTATGATCGTGTTATTAATTCAAATTAATAATATAATTATAATATTAGTAATATAATTATAAATAAAATATGCCCCATAAGAATTACAATATAGAATAACATTCGTAAATGGATGCACAAATTATCAACAGATATGGTAGGCTAGTAGTTAAGGCATTGGATTTCCGTCCGGAAAGACGGGGTTTGATTTCCAATGCCGCCAAAGATCCAACAAGTACATGCGATGTATGTATTCGTTAAATGTGGGGAAACAAAAGTAGTTAGTCGTTGAGCAGTTACCATGGATGTAATGGTCTAGAGATTAATGTCAAAATTGAGGGAGTGGATCCTCTGGTGGTGCCATCTATCACAGGAGCTTAGAGCAAGGTCGTACCTTCTCCTTAATGGTGAAACGAAAGACGCGCCCTACCGATTTAAATTCGCATTTTTGACATCATTGTGAGCTTGATTTATCCAAGGGCCATAAGTAACAACAGCACAAATTTTCAGCCACAACTTTTTATTTCTTTCTGTAATTATGTTTTCTCCTTGATATTCAGAAGTACATCATCGACATATGGTTACGCTTTGTCTCTGTGCAAAAATCATATGGGTTCCGACTCATGTTTTTGTAATGAAGCAGCAAACTTTCTAAATCCATAATTGGTTCTGATGGTTAATTTCCTTACTTGTTAGACGAAGATTTGATACGATTTTGTACGAAGAAACTATTCTTTCTAATAAATTAGAATGCAGTTTAAATGAATATGAGAAAATAGAATAATGTTGAGAACAGAAACATATTTTAGTATATCCCTAAGTTTAAGAAGAGAAGAAGTTAATTTTAAAATAATTTTTTATCTCGAAATTTTTTTATCTAGAACAATAAGAAAGATAATCAATATCCTTATAATGGTATTACTTTTGTTTTAGTAATTAAACTTTAATACTCTTCCTTTCGTTAATTAAAGCAAGCACTTTTATATTTTTAATGAAATTAATATTGAAAATA